>JADRCD010220639.1:15093-55398 GCA_019843815.1 Montemys delectorum | reverse complement strand
TGTGTGTGTGTGTGTGTGTGTGTATCTGTCTGTCTGTGTCTGTGTGAATGTGCATACACACATGTGCACATGTGTGTACTCACACGCCATATTGTTCCTATGGCACTCAAAAGACAACTTGTGGACATTGGTTGATTCTTTCCTTCTACCATGTGGGCCCAGGACTGTAGTCAGGTTGTTAGACTTGGTGACAAGTACCTTTGTCCACTGAACCACCTTGCTGGCCACCATCTTGTATCTTTGAAACAGAATCTCTCCAATAGCCTCACCTCTCTCTGTCCTAGCAGGCTAGACTGGCTGGCTGTGAGCCCCTAGATCTGCCTGTCTTCCTCTGCATTGTGTTGGGATCATCAGCATGAGGCAAGACACCCAGTTCTTTTCCTTTATGTGGGCACTGGGGCTTGAACTCAGGTCTCCATGCTTGCAAGCATGTGCTTTGCTAAGTTCTTTTCCTTCTTTCTCTTCTCCCTCTCTCCTTCCTGTTGCTCTTCTCTGCATCGTCTCCCTTCTCTGTCTTTCTCTGCTCCCTTCTGTCCCTGCTTTCCTCTCGTCAGCTCCCTGCCTTTCACCTTCCTTTGTCAGGAGCCCGCGCTGTAGTGATCCTGCCTTTTGAAAGCCGCTTTCCATCTATGTAGTATTGGGAAGTCCTCAGCAGCTCTGGGTGGGGGGCAAAGGGTGGGAGGGAGGGTGTCAGGCAGTGCCAGCCTCAGAGAAGCAAAATTCCCAGTGGGAGCTGCTGAGGTCAGCCCAGGTCATGAGACAGACGCTGGGGCTCGGCAGGAAGTGTTCCTCATCCACGGCCTGTTTTAATTTCCCAGAGATAATAACGGGGCACAGAGCACCTGCCAGGCACCCAAAGACAGATGACCAGTGCTTGCAGTGTAATAGTCTGTGTCAGAGAAAATTGGAATTTATATCTCCTGAGGCAGAGATCTCTTCACACTGCGATGCCTGCATCCCTAGAATGCTGGGAGTCTGCCCTGGGCTGCTCACCGGAGACACAAACAAAGACAGAGTGCCGTGGAGGAACTCCACTCCCCAAGTCCTATTTTTAATATCTTAATTGAGTCTACAAGCCCTAGGACAGTATGGAGCAAGCAAATCTCATGATGCTCTCTTCCAGCTCTGCCTGGGATGAAGGTCACGTTCACCTTCCAAAGCGCAGGTGCGGCAAATCAGACAAGCGAAGCTGCTGCTTTCCTGGGGTTTCGTTCTGTCTTTGTGATTGTTCTTGCTTAGTTCTCCGTGTTTTTAAAGCTTGTGAGCAAACTGGAAAAATCCAAGAGTATGTCCCCACCTGAGTTAACCTAGTCATTCTTAAAACCCCAAATCCATCTACAGCCCTTTGTTCCTGGGGCCCAGAACACAACCTGCTTTGCACTTGATTTAAGCATGCTGACAGGCCTGCCCAAATGCCTGCACCGAGGCAGGAATGGTACATGGCTTTCATATATAATGCATGAGCCAAGCAGCGGTGGATGCACGGACTGAGAGCATGGAGCTGTGTGAACCCTGTGTGCTGTCCACCCTGGGCCTTCACCTTTGCAGCTCCTATACAAGCATATTTGCTCTGGATGAAAGAATGGGATGAGGCTGTGCAGGACGTTTGTTCATGGAAGTGGATTTGATTTTTAAACTCGAATTAGGATGGGATTAACCTTGCTGAAGGATACTGCGACATGGCCAGAATGTCTAAAACTCATCCCAGTATCACTGTATGGGAGAAGCACTGGTGTAATTAAACATTTATGGTATGTAAATGCCGTCTCTTCAGCCTCCTCTCTCCCCACAGTCCCTTCTGAGGTGCAGGCGCTCTGCCCTGTGGAGTGAAATGCAGGCTACAGCACAGGCCTGGCCACATGGCTTTCCCTCCATCCTCCTAGCAAACTGACCCTGCCATTCTGGAGACTGGTGGGTGGGCTAGCAGGCTTGTGCATATATGGCTGTGCATACACACAGAGAAGCACAATTCCTGCCAAGGCTCCTTAGAGACATGCTCTCTGCAAGCCAGAGAGTACCTTGTGTGGTCTCTGTTTGTCCTGTGCACTGGAGGCTAAAAAAAAAAAAACAAAGAAGATTCTGATTGGCTGGTTATCATGTCTAAATCAAGTATGGATGGAGCTTGTGGAGAAGGCGATGCTGTATACTGTATAGCTGACCCATTTGTTGAGAGATCCTTAATCCAGGGAATCCTTCAGTCCTGCTTGATGAATGATCTCTCAAGGCTCAAGAGTCCAACTAGAAGTTTCCAAAGCTGATTAGAGAGTTGAGCAAGCAAGTTATTACTGCTTTCTCAAGTACTTGATTTTTGCAATTTCTCCACAAACTCTTTCAATAACAAGCATTTCAAAAGGACTGGCCAACAAGAACTGAAAGCAGGCCATGGTCTGTCCTGTGGTTTCCTCAACAGAACCCAGATCTCTGCTCCAACTGGTGGCTTAGCTGAAATGCCCTGGAGAAAATTCTGTGGTATGCCAGTCCCATGCAAACGGTGGCAGGTTCCTCTTTCCAAGCACTGGACAGCAGGCATCCCCTGTGACTTGTGCAGAGTTGCACCATGTGAATTCCCTGCAACCACCTTTCTACAGGGTCCTAAGAACAAGCCGGGGAGGTTGTATCACTCCAGTGCACCAACTATCACCCTCTAGAGAGCATGGGACGGGGCCCCAGCAGCTCCTGAATCACCCCAGGAGCTCACAGCAGTGAGTGAGGAGGGCCCTGTGACCCCTGGAAACATGCCAGAGAGCCTGGGGCTGCCTCAGTTTGCTTGTACTGGCTAGTTTTATGTCAACTTGACATAAGCTAAAGTCATTTGAGAGGAGGGAACCTCAGTTGAGAAAATGTCAGGCTGTAGGCAAGCCTATAGGGTGTTTCTTAAGTAATGATTGTTGGGGAGCTCCCAGTGCATTGTGGGTGGAGCCTTCTACGGGCTGGTGGTGTCAGGATCTATAAGAAAGCAGGCTCAGCAAGCTATGAGGCACAAGCCAGTAAGCAGCATCCTGCCCCCCCCCCCCCCCCCCTGGGCCTCTGCATCAGCTCCTACCTTCAGGTTCCTGTCCTGTTTGAGTTCCTGCCCTCACTGCTTTTGATGATGAATTGTCATATGATATTGTGAGAGAGAAAAAAATCCTTTCCTCCCCAGGTTGCTTTGGTAATGGTGTTTTATCACAGTGACAGTGACCCTACCTAAGACACTGCTTCTGCGCATGTGTAGGGACAAGGAAACCTCAACATGGTTAGTTGCTACAGAGCAGTAACCCCAGCAGGGGTCATCTGTGTACACCTTTCAACCAACTTTAACATAAAGAATATCTTTAATGACCTAAGAAGAGTGAGTAGTGTTCAGTGAGGGATTAGGGTGGTTCCCAATCCCGCAGCCAAATCCCCTTCTTTAGTCCACAGAGAGGGGTACTCGTCACTCTTCTGTTTAGAGGATATAGAGACTACCCAAAGAGGGCATGCAGGTCAGCCTAGCCCTCTATCCCTCATAGACTCCCTGTGTGAGCCTTGTTTCTTGAATTTTTCAAAGCTTTTAATCATGGTTCTTAAGTGCTTTAACCTCCCTTTTAGCCCACCGTCCACCAGAGGTAGTGGGAAAGAAAGGATATGAGGGTAGTGGGCCTGTTTAGAAATGGTTCTTTGGAGCAACTCCCATCTGTGTTGCCTGGAAATCAGCAGTTCAGTTCACAGATCAGCAATGGCAGCTCGATCCACTCGCAAACACTTCACGGAGATCCCAGCAGTCCAGTTCGGTAGAGTTGGGATAGCAAACAGGAATCAGTAGTGTGGCACTACCTAGCAGAGACAGCCAGGCCTCAGCCTTGGCATGAGTCAGCACAAGGGACCAGGAGGGACACCAAGAGTTCTTGGCTGGGCCTCTCTCAGCAAAGCATAGGTCAACAAAGACTTGAGACCAAGGATCGTTTGGCTATTAAGCAAGCCAAACAGCCTCTTTCACTGTCTACCCAGTCCTTTCTCCCTCCAAACATCACGTGTCCTCCACCGGTCTTGCCTCAGCACATGCGTCTGTGTCAGCTGGCACCACTCTGCCGATCAGCCTGAGTCTGGAAGAGGCAAGAAGCTGCAGCACACCACCAGAAGATTTTTGGGTGCGTTTGTTTCTTTCTATGGAGTCCTGACAAATGGAGCTCAACTACATATGTAAGGTGGGCACGTTGTTGTTAGCGAAGAATCCTTCATCATGTATCCTTTCATGTGCTTGTTTTAGCAGAATATCCCTTTTACTCGTGTCTGCTTCAGTGAAAATGTTCCTACACGAGTTTGTCTTAGTCTTGAACCTATGTACACTCCAAGAAAACACTCTTTCTCGTGTTTGTACCAGCAACCCACCATCCAATACAAATGACTTTCCAAAGAACCCTTAAGTTTCCACTTCAGAGGCTCAGTTTTCGAATTAGTCTCTGTCACAGCTCATGTGAGGACTGGTATATTGGCCTTTCTGGAAGGAGTTGCCTTGCACTTCTCCCTTTGAACAGGAGTCTAAATGGAACAATGGAACAAAGGAGAAGGCCTCTTAAATCAAAACACGTCCCTGGCTTTCTGTCCAGCAACTCTCTCCCTTTGTCTCCTCCCAAACCCCAAAGGATGGCAGCAAGCCTTCTGCTAGGTGCTTTGGGGATTCTGAAGACCTCTGAGCCCATCTGCTGATGTGGGCTGGCTTTTTCCTAAAGCAGAGATCAAGTCCGGCTTCAGCAAAGGGAGTGTCCCTGGGCCAGTGGTGGAAGGTGTCAAGCCACTCACCCTTTGAGATTCTCTTCTTGACTTTCTTGAGGCCAGACCACTGTTCTGGGAGCAAGGGTAATACTGAGTGCCTCACCTGGACATAACAACAGTGGACATAGTCAAAGGGTGTCTCAGGGAGGGGCAGCTCAATGTGCTCCTGCTCCGGGCTTGCTGGCCAATGCTAAGCCTAGCCAGGGAAGGATTCACCGCCCACCACACCACATGTTCCCTGGGGCCCAGAGAAAGAGGCCCAGAGGTCAGCTGTCCTCTCTGTTTTTCCTTAAGCAAGGAGTAAGGGGACAATCCTGAAGCCTGGTAACCTGTATGCTTGCCTAAGGATGGTATCATTCACCCAGTTGTCACTCTTCAACCTGGGCAGCAAAGCAAAGGCTGTCACCACCAGAAACAATGCCAGGAGCGCTTAGGGTACCAGTCTGTTCCTCTGGGCCTCAGGTTCCCATTGTTAGTGGGATGATGATACTGAATCTAAGGGCATCATATGCTACAGACCTGGAAAGCTGGTGCTCCCTGCTTCTAGAAGTTTCCAATGCCTTGAATACCTTAGAGATCGTGCTGAAGCAGGCAGTGGAACATCCTCTGCCTGTTCTGAGCCTCAGCTGCCTCAGCCGCAGGGGATGAAAGACCCCACACAGCCTCTCTTCTCATGTCACAGCCAGTCTGAGTGTACTTACTTAGCTTTGGATAAGTTTGCTTTTCCTCCTCCATCCTCAGGGTCCTACCCCCACCCCTCCTCTCTCATGCTACCTCCCAGTTGGAGCTCTACCATGCTATAGAGCTGCAGCCTGGAAGGTTTCCTGAGTGACCCTCACCCCCTACACAGAACCAGGCACAGAGAGAAAAGTGTGTGTTGCTCCTCTGTGCGGACTCCTCCCATACCATCCTGTTAGGGCTGCCTGATAGACTCAGCTGACCCCACTGTCACAGCCTCCAAGCCTGTGTCTCCTGTTTCTCTGGCCTTGTCCTATTCTAGTGTCTCACCTCACTCCCAATACAAGTACTAGCCACAGCCTCCTGAAAACCCAGCTTCCTCCTGTTGACTTCCACGGGCTTCCTTGTGTGCTTCTGTAACTGTTAACTGCGATATTTCCTTCTGCTTTGTCCACCCAGGCAGTCACCCCGCTCCTGCCATCCTACCTGAGAAGGGCATGCTGGACTTGGCACATGTGTCTCTGAGATGATTCTATCAGTTTCCTGCTTGTCACCACCCAGGATCTCATGGGACTAACCTCCTGGGCTGGTGGTCCTGGGCTGTATAAGAAAGTAGACTGAGCAAGCCATGAAGAGAAAGCCAGGAAGCAGCACTCCTCCATGGCCTCTGCATCAGTTCCTGCCTCCAGGTTCCTGCCTGGAATTCCTGCCCTGACTTCCCTCAGTGATGGAGTGTGACCTGAGAGTTTTAAGCTGAAATAAACCCTTTCTTCCCCAAATTGCTTTCGGTAATGGTGTTTTATCATAGACATAGAAAACCTAAGTAGGATGGCTATGTGGGTAAGTGAGGAGGTAGATAAATGGATAGTGAGTTGATGTGCAAAGGGATGAACAGGTGGATGGATGCACGGGCAAACAGACTCATTGACAGGTGGGTAGATGAATGCACACATGGATAAGTGAATAAGTGGATGGATGGTTGAGTGGGTGGATAGTTGTGTAGGTAGGTGGGTAGACTGATGGACAGAGGGACAGATGGAAGGGTAGAGAAGTAGATTAGCAGATGGGTGCACAGGTGGATAGGTAGATAGATGGATGGATAGTTGAATGAAGGTTGGTCTTAAGAGGGTTTTTCAGCCCTGAAAATGAGTCAGGGAACAAAAGTATGGCTAGCTCTTGCGTTGTTGCTAACTAAGGCTTGCCTGCGTCAGTCACCTGGTGCCAGATGTGGACATTGGCTCTGTTTTGGCCACTGCCTTCATGACATCTTCCCTACGCCTGGCTTGTTGGAGAGAAGCACAAGCTGCAACGAATCTTAAAGGGATCCCATGAAACTGAGGGGTGGAAGGCATGGTGGGATGTGACCGGGCTGGATCTTGGAGTCAGGCCAGTCTCAGACTCTGAAAACAACCCAGAACGAAGGTCCAGGTCAGGTGACTTGGGGTTTCCTGCAAAGTTCAGTTTTGCGACTGCGTGCAGGATGCTGGCCAGGGTCACGTTTACAAGTCGGGCAGAACACTGAGCACACCACAGTTAACTGACAGCTTCCAAGCTGGTTCATAAGAAGATTCCAAGACACTTTTCACCTTCCAGAGGCCTCTCAGTCCCAGGTGAGGACTGGGAGCAGAGTAGGATCTGATTCTCCATGACGGCTTGGTTCCAAACAGCTGCAAGCCTCAGGCCACTGGCCTCTCTCCCAGTGAACAGCCCTCCAATAGTTTGCTGCTGTGTCCATCACAGACCCAAGCAGGGTTGTCTAGGCAGAGAGACTCTGTGCTCAATGGCCTTGATCTTTCTATGGCAGAGAGAAAGGACTTCCTGCTGCCACTGTGCAGGCACCTATGGGGATGAGCAGCTAAACAGTCAGCCACAGAACAGACAGCCTCCTTCAGCCATACCACCAGGACTCTCTGCCACTTCTAGTGCACGAATTTCTCTACTAAGACCCAAGTACCCCTCCCAAGGAGCCCTTCCAGGCTCCTGTCTTCTTTGCTGGACTATGGAACACATTTACTGAGCACTAACACTGGGACTGTACACAGTCAGCAGGTTCCCTTCAGAAACTTCCTGACCTCTCCCTGCACTGGGTGTGTGCGTAGAGGCAAACGTAAAGCCTTGGGTGGAGATTAGTGCTTGCAGAAAGATAACATGGGGCAAAAAACCAGAAGGGATAGAGTGCTCCACTGAGATGGAGAGCAGCCAAGATAACCACTGCCAGAGTGACAGCTGAGGTCCAAGCCAAGTACTAGCATATGTTCCTATCCCAGAAGCCTACCTGTTGTCATAGCAGTCTCATCCCTGTCCTACAGACAGAATTACAAAGCTCAGAGGGGTGTGTGGGTGGCCAAAGGGCACACAGCAAATGGGCAGGCATTGAGCCCACTTCTCCTCTCTCAGAGGCTTTCTGTCTCCATGCTCGGAGAAGATCAACCAGGTGGATCTTGGCCACATGAGGCAAACAGAAAGAAATGTTTCAGGGTGTCCACAAGCTAGGGTGACTCTCCTCTCTTGTCTGTGTCAAGACAGGAAAGAGTTTGTTTTCCAAACTCCCTGCAGTGGGGTCTGTTCTTTCAATGGCCAAATATAATAAATAAAAAAAAAATACTTGACCTAGTTTTTGAAAGGCATCCAAATGCCACCTAATCTGGTGGCCAGGATACTGAACGCCAATTTGAATTAATGAATGGTGCCATGAATTGAAGGTGAAATGTCCCCATGGGGTCATGGTTTGAACTCTGAGCCCCCAGTTGGTGGCCCTGTTCCAGGAGAGGGCAGGACTATTAGGAGGGGAGGCTGGGTAGGTGGAAGTGGGTCGTCCGAGGCGGGTTCTTGGGGTTATGTTGATCTTTGTTCCCATCTGGTCATCTGTGATGTGAACAAGTCTCCCATGAGCTTCCGCCGCCACAGATTGAGTTACTACTGCGACGATCTGTGGAAACCCACTGAAACACCAAGTCAAGAGTGATCCATTGGGCTGGGGGGATGGCTCAGTGGTCAAGAGCAATGACTGCTCTATCAGAGGTCCTGAGTTCAATTCCCAGCAACCACACAGAGGCTCATAATCATCTGTAATGGGATCTGATGCCCTCTTCTGGAGTGTCTGAAGACAGCTACAGTGTACTCAACATATATAAAATTTTTAAAAATTGTCATCCTTCAAATGGTTTCTGTCAGGAATAAAGGTCACAGCGAGGTCAAAGTAAGTATGACAGATGGCCACAAAATGAACTCTCAACCTGCTTCCAGCCCACTGAGCTCCCTCATCCAAGCACACCCGCTCGCTCGAGGGAGGGTGCCATTCACAGATGAGAAAGGCCTTTGTTCTACCTTGATTTCTGTTGCTGTGATAAACACTGTGACCAGAAGCAGTGTAGGGAGGAACGGCTTCCTGGCTCGTTCACTCTTGCTTATGATCAGCCAGCTTTCTTATAGACAGTGGTCTGGGTCCTCTTCCATAAATTATCAATTAAAAAAGGATTTCACACAGGTACACGGGCCAGTCTGACAGAGTCAATTCCTCGCTGCGAGACTCAGTTTGTGTCAAGTTGACAATATAAACTAAATAGTATAGGCTTTGACCCACAAGACTCAGTAACAAGCCTCAGATAAACAAGAATGGACACCCGGTGGTCACCACCTCAGAAATGGTCAGTAGAGACAGTCCCTTGTCTTACTGCCCATGGCGGGGGACAGAGGCTGACCAGCTGAAGGGGGAGGGCTTAACCCTGTGAATTGTCCTAGAACCCCGTACCTCTGGGCACACCAGTGCATCTCTGTGAGAGACCAAGGACACTTTCAATGACTTGAAAGGAATAGGCAAGTTCTTCAAGTGACAAAGAGCCACTTCTACCTCCCCTCCCCCGCCCCCACGCCTTCTGCGATCTCTCTGAGGCATCTCTACTTGAATGCTTTTGTTTCCAATCCCTAGAAGCCCTCAGCTTCTCTGTGGCTATGGGAAGCTTTGATTCGCTGCCGAGAATCTGGGCTGTGGCTTTGGGGCTCAAAAAAGAGGGAGGGGGCATTTCTCCTGGGAGGATCGGGAGGAAAATCATTTCGGTGACTGTAGGTAATTAAGTCGCCACAGCGCTATGGAACATGCATTATATTATACGATGATTAATTCCTGGGACAGTGGGGAGATTTTTCATCTTCAAAGCTCTCCTCAGCTCCTCATTAATCATCTCAGCCCCAAGGAAAGAGAAGCTGCTTCAGTTCCTAAGAGAGGGGAAACTGAGTCAGCTGGGTTTCTCTGACTCCTCCCACTCCTGGGCGGAGACAATACGAGGCCAAATGCTACCCGGGCCATCAAGGGCTTTCTCCTAAGTTGTTTTGTTCTGGAGGCATCAGCCCGTTTCCCACCCTCACGGGGACCGGCATGAGAACCAATAAAAATGTTATTTTAAGTGAAAAGAAAGCAGTCCAGCTCCGCCGGTGGGAGCTGCCAACGCCCGCCACCCATTCTCATCCGCTTTTGTTCCCTCTGCCTGGGTCCCTGCACATTTGCAGTGCGCAGCCTCTCTGGGAAAGCAAAACATCTCCTGGTTTTCTCAGTGAGCAGTTTAAAAGAGAGTGCTGTTTTTCTCATAGACGCCTTCCTGTGCAATTGGGACATCGTGCTATAAATACAGCCCATTCTGCTTTGCATTCAAATTGTTGTGAAAGTTTGGGGCTGTAAATAATATGTTCTAGGTGCTCGAGACAGAATTTTTATTATTTTTTTCCTCCCCATTCCTGGAGCCAGTGATAAATTAAACATTTCTTTTGCACTCCCACCATGCAACACAAAATACAGGGCTGATTGCTTCCCACCTGACACCAAGCGTAAAGGTGACCTGTAGGTGAGCAGGGGTGGAGAGCTGATCTCAGCCTTGGGGGTTGGGGAGCAGGGATGGAAGGAGTTATTCTGAACTAGGCTTTCCCGGGATGGTGTCACACCCAAATATCTCTTTCATACAGGGGAAACTGAGGCTGAGAGATGCCTGCCGCAAACATGTCCTGGCCCACTATGACTAGAGTGTGCCTCCTGGGCTCACTCTCCCTTGGCCTGCAGTGCTTTTTCTCTGGGTGTGGGGGATAGTGGAGATGGGAAAAGCTACAGTCTTTGAGCCCAAATGAAATGGGCTGCCTGGCACTGTGGCCAGGCCGATCCCACTGGCAGAGGCAGGTAGGCACTTACTGCAAAACTTCACGCGCAGTCTCCAGGCTCAGTTCCCTTACCTTGAAATGAAGTAAAAAAATAGAATTCCTTAGGTTCTTGGGAGGAGCAAGTAAGGTCTCTGGTATGCTTACGGGGAGCTGTGACCAGGGACCGCATGCCCAGGAATAGTACCACTCCCTAAGCTATGGAAGACACATGCAGGGTGCTAAGAGGCCCAGCCAGATGTGAAGCCCATAGGTGTCATTTCTTACTCTCTCAGCCCCTTGGCTAGGTCCATCAAGGAGCTACATCTAGCAGACAGGTCTAGATAGGACCCATGTTGTGGGTGCAAGAGGGCTCATCCTGGCATAGCCTGAGATATTCAGACTTCAGGCCAGAGGAGAAGGGGTGTAAGTCGTCAAGCCTCTGCTCTCTTCTGATGGAGACCACTGGCGCTTTCACCAAAGGATGCATGTACAGACAGACACCTGAGGCTCACACACACCTGCACAGACTCACAACCCATATGCTCACTGGCTCACAGCACACGTGCTCGTTCACTCGCTCGCTTGCTCACAGGCTCACCTGTATAAACTCGTGAGCATGCGTTCATAGCATGCGCTCTGTCAAGCTCACAGGTGTGCACACTCATGGTCTTGCATACACTCTCCAGCATACTTCATCTACCAACTCCACTCTGTCCCACCAGAAGCTTCCCCTCAGGCCAGAGCAAGCTGTATGCACTCCCTGAAGCAAGGCCACACATGCCTAGTAACAGCCACAGAAGGCAATCAGTGATAGGGGACCGTCGTCAGCCCCAGCTCATCTCTGGACACCAGGTCCCTACCCAGCTCTGGGGACACGCTTGCCATCTGTCTTAGAGGACTGTATGGACAGACAGGAATGACAACCTGCTGTGAGGGCCAGTGGGCTATAGTCCCCGCGTACAGCTGAAGAGGAAAGAAGCTAGGCCTCCACGAATAGCTCTGGCTGCTGCACAAGACACAGCAGTGTTCTTATTTTCAAATGACACACCCACCGCAAACTCACTAACCTATGATCTTTCAGGCAGTACCAACAGGGTGGAGGCTTCTTTGGAAAATTCTAGAAAGTTCCTAGTATCACGAAGAGCCCTTCTGGCTATTCCAAACTGGATTGCCAAGGCTGCCTGTATCACCATCTGCAAGAGACCCTGGGTCGTCAGGGGCACCGTGGCCTCGACGGGGTGTTATAACCTTAGGGTCAAGTGGCTGTTTGGCCTTGAAGACTCAGCACAGAGCTGTTAGCCCACCCCACCCTGTTCCCAACCTCAGCACACCGAAGCCCTGCTTACCCAGCTCCTATCCCTCTAGTTTTGTTTGCTTTCCTTGAAGCAAAACCCTTCTTTTATGAGGCTGGCAGCCAGGATTACCTGGCCCACTTCACTTCCACAAGAGGCTGTGTCCAGAGTGTCAGCTTGTTGACTGCCCGCCTGGGTAGCGCCCCCTGTGGGACTTCCTAAAGAAAACAACAGGTCATCCATCTCACCTTGTGATACTCAGATGGATCCCCAAGCCCACCACCTGTTCCAGGTGTCCCCAGACTTCATCTTGACAGGCAATACCATGGGGCAGGGTGTTCGCAGGCAGCTTAACCCTTGGGGTCCAGAGAGACCCATTGAAATCCACAGACAAGCTTCTTGGAGCCTCTGGCACGGCACTCAACAGGAGCTTTTCACTGTCAAAATGCACTTGGGCTTGCAACACACACACACACACACACACACACACACACACACACACACACACTGTGTATGTGTCCTCAGCCCTTTGACAGAACCACTGGGCACCATTAGCCACCATCATACAGAGACAATGTGCACCCAGGAAGCACAGTTTTAGTTATGAGACACCTGATTGTAGCTAATTTCTTACCCATCCCTCACCTATAAATGGGGATGATGATAAATCTCAAACATGTGCCAGGGACAGGAACTTCAGGGAGAGTGGGTCCTGATGAGCTTAGTGGCTTCGAGTGCTGTGATGAGCTTAGAGCTGCGATTACAAATACCATGTAGCTTGTTGTGGTGAGGCTAGAGAAACACAACACAGAAAAAAGAAAGCAAGAGCTACCAATACACAGCAACCATAGACATTTCAGCCCCCCCCCCCATCTGTCTGTGAACATCTGGAAGCCACTGAGTCAGCCTCTGGATGGGACCTTACACCAACAGTAGGTGCTTTCTTGTGACTCGAATCTCTTCTTTCATGGATGCTAGGCAGATCACACCTACTTTCCCATCACAGCTAGTAGGCTTTTTATAAACCCGTGTAGTTGTGTCTGTTGAACCTCTTCCTCAGAAAAACATAGGTCTTTCTGATCCAGGGCCAGTCTTCCTGCCAATTGCATTGGTGAGAACTGAGCTTCCATGAAGAACTTTGTTGGCTCATGTCCCATGAAGAGCTAGGCCAAACCCACCTGCTTCTGGAGGCTGGATTCCAGCACTAGGGCTTCCAGGCATCTAGATCCAAGGGGCAAACAACATACATAGACCATAGACCTTTGAGCAACACAAGGAAATCTTGGGTAATATCAAACCTCCTGCTGAGAGATGGAAGAGGCACTTCCAGCTTCAGTAAGAGTTCTTGAGGCCCTGTGGCTCTCCAGGGGCATCCTGTCCAGCTCCTGTGACTGAGTCACACTAAGCTGTTATGGACCTTGCTTCTGATTGAGAAAAGAATATCTGGAGCATCCTATACTGTTGAGCAGCAGGGGTAAATGGTTGGAGGCCATGCCTGCCTGTCCCTCCCCTGCCATAGGGGCTGCAGTGAGAGGCTTCCCCAGGAACTTGCCTGTTCAGAGTGTGATGGCTGGCCTTCTCCCCAAATGGCTCCAGCCTGGGATGTCATATCCCGGATCATCATCTAACTACGGGGTCCCAACTATGGAGAGGCAAAACTGCCCACTGTATTAGTCAGGATTCTCTAGAGGAACAGGATTGAGTGTGTGTGTGTGTGTGTGTGTGTGTGTGTGTGTGTGTGTGTGTTAGAATGGTTTACAGGCTATGATCCACCTAGTCTAACAATGGTTGTCTACCAATGGAAGGACCAAGAATCCAGTGCTTGCTCAGTCCGTGAGGCTGGATGTCTCAGCTGTCCTTCAGTATACACTGGAATCCAGAAGTAGGCTCTAGCACTAGTGAAGGACTGGACTTGGCAGGGAGAGCAAGCAGGCAAAGAGCAAAAGATTCCTTCTTTCATGACCTTTATATAGTTACAGAAGATGTGGCCCAGATTAGAGGTGGACTTTCTGCCTCAAAATATTTGAATTAAAGTGTGTCTTCCTACCTCAACAACTCCAGATTAAAGGTGGATCTTCCCACTTCAAACAATTTAATAATAACAGTAATAATAATAATAATAATAATAATAATAATAATAATAATAATAGTCTTTCACAGGTATGCCCAGCCACTTGGGTTATTCCAGATGTAGTTAAGTTGACAACCAAGAGTATCCATCACAACCATGAGTCTGGGTGGCTCCAAACCATCTCTGGTCCCTGCTCACAGATGACATGCCCAACTACCCAGGTTGGCACACACCAGAAAGTTCCAGGTGCCCTCCATTCTGCCTTCTTGCAGACATCAGGGCCGAAAAGCAGTTGACCTGTCCCCTAAGAATGAGAGCCAGGAGGCGCCTAAGAATGAGAGCCAGGAGGCGGGAGAACTCCTGAGTCAGTCTTGTCACGGGCTCAACGCCTTCTTCCTGCATGCTCCCTGCTGCTGTGGTGAGCTTTGCAGGAACTCCCTGAAAGGGGCGCTACCGTGACTCATCCTCTCCTGCCTCTGTCCTCAGCTGTCTATGGTCCCCTCTGCTGAGCCATGCTGTGGACTGGGAGAGGAGGTGGCCCTCCTTTCTCTCATATACCATCATATCCCCCACTGTCTTCTGAGGTCACAGATTGCACAAACCATCTTCTATGTATTTCTTCAGGCCTGAGCCAGGGAGCAGACCTCCAAGGCAGGGATGGAATCCTACAGACCCAGGGGTCCTGGGCCAGGGCTCTGAAGGAGACCACAAAGATTCTTTACCTCCCAGAGAGTAATGTTGGAGCCCAGATTCCCACACCCCTGCAGCCACTGTCCGCAGTCCTGCACACACCAGGGCCTTGTGTGCCTTGGGTTAATTATGTGCTGGCTGCACGGCTGTCTGCCCTCATCCTCTTCCCAGGAGAACATCGGGAGCACAGCCAGGTTGTCTTATCCATCAGCCCTTGCTGCTCTTGGGCACCTCATAGAAACTCACAGGATGGTTGACTGAAGAAAGTGGACCCTTCCCATGCTGGCTGTGGACTGGGGCACTGGAACTGGAGAGGTGATAAGAGACAGTCCCTGCCTATAGCCATTGTGACTAGGGAGGTATACTGAACACCTAGCCACTTCCCACCTGTGTCTCTAGTCAAGACAAATGCCAAACTATGTCCATATGTGAAACTACATAGTACCAAGCATTCTCTGTTATCACCAAATCAACATACCCATCCACAGAAAAGCATATCAACATGTCATGATATGGTCAGGTCATGCCATACAATATCATACAGCCATGAAAAAGAACATCACGTTACTGTGGGGCTGCATCTAATTGCGTGTGTATATGTATATGCCAAACACCACAAAAATTCTGAGAAGCCATTTCCATGAATTCTAAGACTAGAGGCTCAGTCATGGGGTGGACATCAATGAATAAGTATACTGCTTGGGGAGGGGCCTTAGAAAAAATTTCAAGGCTCTTTCTAGAGTGATGGGAATACTCTACAATCAGTGGGTTATCTGAATGCCTCCAGAGGCTGTGTTTATGCAGATCTGACATTATATTAACATAAAAAGAGGTAGGGGCATAGCGAGCTTTACTTCATGCCTGCAGCATGCCTGGCTTCTGCATGACTCTGCTTGCCTCCAGTGTCCAGCACCTGGGACTGCTTTACCCAGCCAGCACAGCTAGGCTCAGGCCCCCAACTCTGAGCCATTGTGGTGTAGGCCATGGGTGGGTGTAGAGTTTTTCTTGGATTTGATGCTGTTTTGGTAGCTTTACTAAGACAAAATTCACATCTCATAGATTTTACTAATTTAAAATACACAAGTCGGTGCATTTTGGTATATTTTGGATCTGGGCAGCTATCAGCACAGTCTAATTTGAGGACGTCCTTGTTCTCCCTCAACTGAGAAACTGCATTCCCAGCACTGCTGCTCCCCAGGGTCCTGACAGTATGTTCTGAGCATTTGCATAGATCAGCAACTCCACCTAGCAAAACTCTTCAACATACATCCATGGTGCAATATGTAACAATACGTGTGTGTGTGTGTGTGTGTGTGTGTGTGTGTGTGTGTGTGTGTGTGGTGAGTGACAGTCCCCTGGCTATGTAGAAAGCTTTCCTGATGACTCTCCTGATGGACTTTTCTGGCTATGATGAGTAGCATTACTGTGGGAACTCAGGCTTGGTTTTGATCAGCTCTCTGGGATGTATATGAAGGAACGTACCTGCTGGATTGAACAGCAGTCCCGTCTCCTTGCCTGACAGCAGCCACGCTGTCTCCAAATTGCCTGTACCATTTCCTATTGTCACTGCACATCCTCAGAGGTCCACCCTCCCTGTCTCTTCTCCAACATCGTGTCCCAGTTGTCTTTGTGCTTATAGTCACCCTGGTAGACATGAGGCCGCTCCATGCAGTAGTTCAGATCTGCATCCCCTGATGGTTAATGCGATCACACACCTTCTCATGTGCTTAGTGGCCATCTGCAGCTCTTCTTAGGAAAAGTGTCTCTTCAATTCTCTTTTCTTTAAATGTGGGGTTATTTGTGTTAACTATTGAGTAGAGAGCCTTTACCATGCCTTCTAGGAACAAACCCCTTGTCAGCTAGTGGGTTTGCAGCTGCTGTCTTCCTTCCGTCTGGTGTCTTCTCACTTTCTTATTGCTTGAAAGGTTTGCATTTTCATAGAGTCTAATTTATCTTGGGTTTTTCTTTTTGTTGTTCTTTTCTTTTGTTTGCTTCTTGCACTTTTGATGTCACATCAAAGAAACTAGTACCTAACCCAAGGCCGTGGAGACAGAATCCCACCTCTTCCCTAAGACTTTGTAGTTTTAGCCCTTACACTTCTGGGAGCAGGGTGCTGTGGCTGCGTATGCACAGAGACCAGAGGACACTGGATGTCCTGCCCAGTTATTTCCCACCTTGTTCCTTTGAGTCAGGGTCACTCAGTAAGCCTGGTGCTTAATGTTCTGAAGCTAAGCTGGAAGCTAGCAAGTTCTCATGATCCTCCTGCTCTAACCTACTCAGATTCTCAGGGCTTGAGTTGCAGACATGTGTAGCCATGCCTGGATTTTTATGTGAGTGTAGAGCCTCCAAATTCAAATCTTTACACTTACATAGCAAGCACTACTGACATCTCACTCCAGGCCCATACTTAAGGTTTTGATTCACTTTGAATTTTTTTAAAGTTTTATTACATTTTTTTTATTGAGTGTGTGTGTGTGTGGGTGTGTGGGGGTTTGTACTTGTGCTGTGACTTACACACGGAGGTCAGAGGACGACTTTCAGGAGTTGTCCTCTCTATCCCCTATGTATGCCCTAGGGACTGAACTCAGGTTGTCAGGCTCGGCAGCAAGCAATAGCTTCTCTCTGGTGTCGGCCTTTTAACTGAAGACCATTTGGTCATAAAGGTGACATCTGTGCATGCTGAACTGCTGTGCTGTTGTGACCACGGTACCAAAGGGAACTGGGGGAAGGGGGATGATGAATTTGGGCTCTACTGAGCTCAGTGCATCACGGCAGAGAGAACGTGGAGGAGCAAAGGAGCTCACCTCACTGTGGCCAGAGAGCAGGCAGGCAGGAAGAGGCAGGGGCACTGCCCTGCTTTCGTCAGCTGGGCCCCACCTCCTAAAGTTTCCAAAATCAGCTAGAGATAGAATGGCTGGCATACTGATGGGGACCCTGTTCTACACACATACACATACCTGTGTGCACATGCACACCAGGACTTGCAATGTGGAGTCAGAAGACAACTGTCAGGAGCTGATTCTCTCCTTACATCACATGGGTCCCCTGGTGGATCTCAGGCCATCAGGCTTGAAGACAAGAGCCTTACCTGCTGAGCCATCTCACCAGCCCTAGTTATTTAGTTCAGCAAACATTAAAAGGGACCCCAGCTAGGGTTTTGAAAGGTATTACAGTGAATGTGTGGCTATACTGAGAGGACAATGCCACTTTTAAAACCCTAAG
The DNA here is from genome assembly GCA_019843815.1 of Montemys delectorum. NCBI lineage: Eukaryota > Metazoa > Chordata > Mammalia > Rodentia > Muridae > Montemys > Montemys delectorum. Next base: position 37,587 of record JADRCD010220639.1, on the reverse strand, counting down.
TTATCCTTTGTGGGGTGTGGAGAGTCTGTGCGACTAAGTGTTCCTTTGTTTCTGTGGATGGTATTTTAGAAATTTTGGTCTACAAGTCTGGCACCTTAATTATTTTGTTCTTTGTAATGTTAACATAATGAAATTTCTTTTTCCAATTTTGCTTTTAGATTATTACAGGTGCATAGAGAAAAAAAAATCTAAGATCTTTATTGTTTGGGTTCTGGCTTGGGTCCTTTTGAGACAAGTTTTCATTGTATAGCCCTGGCTGGCCTGAAACTTACTGTGTAGACTGGAGAGTGAACTGACCTTGATCTCACAGAGCTCCTCCTGCCCCAACTTGCCTTGTGCTTGGGTCAAAGTGTATGCTGCCGTGCCATGCCAGTGGGGAGCAACATGAAGGATGTTTATATACTTGTGTCCTGTTGTTCTAACTCCTGTTTGTTATTTATTAAGTCATATTTTAGGGAGGCTATGTAGTCTGTAACCTGAGTTGGTTTTGGTGTTTGCTGTTTGGATCCCTGGTTTCTTCTCTTCTCTATTGCTCTGTCTGGGCTGGGAGGGAGACAGATGGATCTTTCTGTGTGGCTCCTGCTCTCACCTGGAAAGCAGTCTTCTACCTTTCTGCAGTGGTGAGAGTAGCTGTAGGCACTGTGTCCATTTTCACATGGCTGCAGAGACGTCTTCCACTTGCTGCAAACCTCAGGATTGCCAAGAAAGAGTCCCCAGGACTCTCTGCTCATATCTGCCTCTTTAGGGCCTATGTTATTTTTCTTGGTGCTATGATAAAATACTCTGACAAAGGGTTTATTTCAGCTCAAAGGTCCCCTGCGACACAGCAAGAGCTCGAGGCAGCTGTCACAGAATCCTGAGTCAGGAAACAGCCTGCTCAGCTGACTTTTTTCCTTTTTGATGCAGTCAGAGACCCAAGCCTAGGGAATGGTGCCACCCACTTCTAGGGTTAGTCTTCCCACCTCTGTTGACCTAATTTGGATGTTTCCTCACAGGTGTGCTCTGCAACTTGTCTCCTAGGTGATTCTAGATCCTGTCTAGTCATCACAAGGGCTAGCCTAGCCCTCTGACTTTATCTTGTCAAGCCCACCAAACAAAGCCCACCAGCTCTCACTCAACTGCAAATCCACCAGCTACAGACCAAATCCAGGTCTCCCATGCCCTCTCCAGGGTAAACTAATCCCCCCAGCCAGAAGTGTGTGAGAGCAGAGGCTGGTGGAAACCACAGTATGCAAATGCCAAGGGAGCATGCAGATGCAGGCCCTTGAGGATTTGTAGCTGTCAGGAACCTTGGGAGCACAGTGTCAGACAGGTGATGGCGGGATAATGATAGTATGCTCTCTGGTTTAACAACTGTCAAGTGTCAAGGGGAGAAACGAAGTCTGGGAGCAAGACAGACTCTAGCAGTGTTTCTATTAAATGTCTTGCAAATTTCATTTCTTCAATGGATATTTATTGAGCTCTTGTTATGTGCCTGGGACCAGGAGGAGAGGAGAGAAGGAGAACACAGACAGAAGCCTTGTCCCTTTTCCCTCAGAGGACAGAGCTGTTGTGACCAGTGGCTCCACCTAGAAAGCAGCTTTCTGAACCCAGCTGTTGGGACCAGAATTGTCTCTGGCTGAGAGGATGGGCTTAGAACTTCCTTTATGAGGACTCTGTACCATGGCTTGGAGGTCCTGGAGTTAGAGCCTAGGAGGCCTGTTTAGAGAAGACAGAAAGCAACTGACAAGGCAGAAGAATGGAAAATCTGTGCTACCCATCCATCCTCAGAGCAGCCCTAATGGGACTGACACAAGATCTTTATTGTACCAAGCCTGGTGGATGCCAGAGCCTGGATAACCATGGTCTCATCTGAGAGGGGCTGTGTGGAAGAGGATGACTAGTACACTTACATTCTCTGCCAGCTTGGTCTTCAAACAGAACCCTAGATTCACAGCACCAGGGCTTCATGGAATGTCAGAATGGAGATCCACATGCTGACCAACTATGAATGAAACTGATGCTGACTCGTGATGTGGGAAGCCCACTCGGGGCTCCAGGGCCTGACTGATGAATCCTTCAGAGTGGTTCTCCTCTACTACTCAGGGGCTACAGAAGGCCCAGCTGTGAGCTCTACACACAGAGGAGTTCAACTCTGCTGTCCAGGGTCCAGCCTGAAGGTGGCCAGCCTTGTGGGTCTGTGCTTCCTAGGCTACGCAGCTGTTCCTCTCTGTTGCTGCTGTTATCTGGGCAGGAAGTGGGGAGGCTTCGAAGAATGGCTCGGATTGGCCAAGGCAGATGCTACATACCCCTCTACAGCAGTGAGGAAAGGCCTACAGGTAAGGGAGAGATACAAGCCACATACTCCAGGATGCAGCAACACTGGGTCTCTCCTGTACCTGGCGAAAGGTAGAATAATATTTTCTAGACTGCTCTTCTCTTCTTACAGTCTCAAAGAACCAGAAAAAAGGATAAAAAGTCTTCTCTTGGGATAACCATTGCTATGATGGAACAGGGCAGAACTCAGACCCAGCAAGGACCAGGAGCTGATGCAGAGGCTATAAAGAGGTGCTGTCTACTGGCTTGCTATTGATAGCTTGATCAGACTGCTTTTCTTATAGTACCCAAGACCACCAGCCCAGGAGTGGTACCACACACAATGAGCTGGGCCCTCTCCCATCAACCACTAATTAAGAAAATGCCCTACAGGCTTGCCTGCAGCCCAGTCTTAAGGAAGCATTTTTTTCAATTGAGATTCCTCCTCTCAGATGGCTTTAGCTTGTGTCAATCTGATTTAAAACTAGCCAGTCCCTAGTCCCAGGCACATAACAAGAGTCTATAAGGTCTTTTATAGATGCTTTTGGTCCCTACATAGACTCACAGAACTATACATTTAGACCAAGTGTGTAGTCAGCCTCTTTACAATTGAGTGCAGTGTGTGTGTGTGTGTGTGTGTGCATGTGCGCACACGTGCATTTGTGTATTGTCCTGGTTTGCTTTTTGTCAGCCTGACAGAAACTACACTTATCTAGGAAGAGACGTCTCAATTGAGAAAATGCCTCCATCAGATTGAACTATAGGCAAGTCTGTGAGGCATTTTGATTAATGATTAATGATTGATTGGTTAATGTGGGAGGGCCCTGCCCACTGAGAGCGGTGCCATCCCTTTGGGAAGGGGGTCCTGGGTGCTATAAGAAAGCAAGTTGAATAAGCCATGAGGAGCAAGCCAGTAAGCAGCACTCCTTCCTGGCCTCTGCTTCAGTTCCCTAGGTTGCTGACTCCCTGATGATGGACTATCCTTGTGAGCCAAATAAACCCTTTTCTCACCTGAGTTGCTCTTGGTCACGGTGTTTATCGAAGTAATAGAAAGCAGACTAAGACATGTGTACATATCTACAAGTGTGTGAATCTGCAAGAACGTGCATGTGCCTAAGCATCCCACGGAGTGTGGGCGTGAGAGAAGGTACCCACCTTCTGTCAGCTGTCAGCTAACTTCACTTAAACAGCAGGGAAGACAGCAGAGAGGAGGGAAGTGCTGGCTGGAACATTCACAGACACCTTCCGATCTGAGTGAGAGTAAAGCCCACTCCTGTGACACGTCCCAGGCTGTGGAGGGTGTTCTCTATGGAGCTGGCAAGTCTAGAAGCTAACCATGTGTGTTGAAGTCCGTCTTCCATAAATGGCTTTATGACTATTATCTTGAGATCAAAGTGGCTGTGATGACCCACGTGGACTCCCAGAAAGGGACGTGTATCAGTAGATCGTCACCAGAGGAGACTCTAGCCACCCATCCATCCTCCCTTAGCAGCCTCTAATTCTAATTGTACATGGTTTTAGAGGGTGCTAGAGTGTATGGGAGGCCGAAGGTTGACTAGGGTGGGCATGAACCTCACGCTGTGGTTCGACCTTTGGCACTACACCTGCTAGTGTCCTGCATGATCCTGTGAGAACCTCTCACTTGTATTCATGTAACGTATGAATGCAAGACTTGGGAAGAATCTTTGCCCTGTCACTTCTCTCTGCACCCAAGGTAAATAGAAACAGACTAGAGGAAGTCATTCAATGACATATCATGGCTTCTTCCTGGTGATCCAGTTCCTTGTCCCAGAAGCGCTTGAACTGTTGAGCATTGCAATTCAGGAGATAGAGTTCTCCACTTCAGTGAGAGTGTGGAGGAAATGGCAGGTGCTGTGGGGCCCAGTCTATGGATGGATGGGACGTCTGGGTGGAGCACTGTGCCAGCCACTGGCTACCCAGGTGCCTGGGGCTGGATACACAGGTGTGTGAGCTGCAGTACCCCCTGCAGCTCCCCTTCCCTCCGCGATTGTCTCTGGGGGTTCCCCACTGCAGTGGTGCAGATGGAAGGCCCCACCTCATCCTGAGCCCCAGCAAGCCATTAATCCTCTCTTTGTCTTCTACAGTAGCAGCATTCATCCATCACCATGTCCATTTAGCCTTTCGCTGGGCAAATGTAGACCCAGTGCTGACCATAAGCGTGTTGGCCATGGCTCAGGCCCTGCTGCGAGAAGCTGTGTCCCAAGGAGACAAGAATGACTGCCCTTGAACACAGAGGCTGAGTCCATGTCAGCTGATGGCAAAGGTTCTGGATGAAACTATGGCAAGGCTCCGGAGAGTGGGATCCCAGGAGGGTTGGCCAGGCGTTGCACTGGGGCCAGGAATGGCTCCTGGTGTATGCGCCCACCAGAACAGGCACCAGAGCAGGTAGGAGAATGCATTGGGCCAGCCATGGAGGGATCTGCTCTGCCTGGACATGGGGCTGATAAAGCAATCCAGATGAGGATGAGCTGCCTGGACCCAGGGCTAGCTGTTGGGATAACTTTCCTTTCAGATAATCAAACTCCTGAGTGAGGCTCTCAAAATTCACCATTCATGCCTCCCCCCCCCCCCATTTATTATATGACCCCTCTCATTCTAGGCTTCCAGAGATGATCAGCCCCCAGTTCTAGGAAAGATGGAGTGTAGGCACCAGTCAAGCAACCATAGAGACACAAACCCAAGGCAGTCAGAATCATAATTACTGGGAGGGACAGCTGGGAAATGGTTTCAGGGACTGCCTGAGTCAGGAGCCATTGGCCTACAACTGAAACACACGGAAAGAAGAGGGCCTGGCCTCTTGGAAGCTCCATTGCTGTGTGTTCTAGGGAAGAGCAAGAGAGAAGAGATAAAGACATCTCTTTCTGACAGAGTCTGGGGACAAGAGGGAGGTCAGCACCCTGGCTGGGGCCATAGAGTCTGTGGAAAGCTGGCACATCCCTCCCAGTCCCAGCCCTGCTCTTTATGATGTCAGAGGGGAAGTGTAATTAAGGCCACACAGCTGTGAAGGATTAGTATTCCAACCTGGAAAGCCTGGGTTTTAATTAGTAATTAGACCTTTTCTGTAGAGCCTGCAAACAAGCAGAGGTTTGATGACCTTTCTCCTGGAGGTTCGGTGACAGCCGGGCTGACAGGCTGATACACCTAGGGACTTTTTCAGAGGCCTGGATGAGGCACAGTGAAGGGTGGAAGCCTTACTCTTCATGGTGGGACCAGCAGTAAGGGCTTCTGCAGATCCCAGCTCCCTACCTGGCTTCCCAGAGCTCACAGCCAGCACCGCCCAATCCATTTGGGCCCTGGAAATGACAGGTCCGGTGGCTTCTCCAGCATGAGCCCAAAGTCACATTTCCCTCAGGAGTGATCCTGAGTCCCTGCAGATGGGAACCAGGATGGGTTTGTGTCCAGAAGGGAAGTGAGCAGAGCCTAGAGGAACATCATCCTTTCAGCAGGGCACCTAGAATCACACGGTCCTTCTGCCCCTTCTTGGCTATCTATCATCACATACAAAAAATCACCAGGCTTCTTCTATGTGGTTTGCCTCCCAACCTGTTTTCAAGATGGTAGGAGAGGCCATGAACCACATGGGGTCTGTTGGTCAAGCTATAACCAGGACCCAGGGCTATCGCTTCAAGTACTCTGCCTCTGAACTGCCTAGCCCCTGTCTGGCCACGTTCTCCAGTCAGCATCATAGGGGACACACTTGTACCGATGATGGATTGGTCCACATGGGCACAGATGCCTTCAAACCATCCCAGGAAAGCACATGCCCCAGGATACTGCTTGGGTCTAATCTATGCCTCTTAGGGGACTCAGACAAAGGCCTCATTAGCTCTTGTCCACCTCTTGGGGTCCTGTAGCTACAACAAGCATGTCACAGGACATGGACATTTTACGATGCTTCCAAGTATTTATATACACCTCACAGAGAGAGGACAGACCTGTTGGAACTCAACATCATGGTCACATTAAGGTCATTTGGGGACCCCTGTGGGTTTATGTGTCCCATTCATGAAGCCAGCCAGGCAGGTGACTCTGAAGCATTGCCCATGGTGGGTCATTGGTCAGCACCAGCTTAGGCAGTTACACACCTGGATGGACACAGGTAGTAATATAGACAACACAGAGAATGACACAGGTCTATTCCTTATCTCATCCTTGCTGCTTATCCCCAGCAAAGAGCCCTTCCTTGAGACCCATCAGGCTAGGCCCTGGGGTGACAGTAGGAGGGAGGAGCCCCCCTTTACCAGAATAATGCAGTCTGCAGACTTCATAGTAACTCAGAAGTGAGCTCTCCCTTCTAGCACTATATAAACTTTAATTGGGCTTTTTAAAGGTCACAAAAACAAATACTTTCTCATAAAGAAACCATTTGGGCACGCTCAAAACGCACAGGTGACTGTCAGCATAAGTTGATGGTACATGCCAGGGAACGGGCAACTCCTGCACACACGCGTACCCATGCCTGGTGTGCCCCACCTCTGGGAGGCTGTCACAGTTGCCATATCTGGGCATGAGGCTACTGTAGCCAGCCATGAGACTAAGGCTGGCACTGTGGGGTGGGCTGAGGTAGGAAGAGTTCCTTGGGGCTGGAGCTTCACACAGCCCTTCACATGTCCGACCCTCACTTTCCTCTGTCACAGACTTGCTGGCCTTTCCGCATCTGAGACGCATATATGCCCAGATGGGGAAACTGAGGTTCAGTGGGGTTAAGTCATTCAGAAAGTGGCTATTCCCAGTCTAGTCTCTGGAACTCCCAAGTGTGACAGTACTGTTGTGTCCAACATAACACTCCAGAGCGGGATGGCACTGGCAAGTGAAATCCTTGTTCTTGCTCCATTCTCATGTGCCCAACACGTGCAGACACTCGCTGCCTTGCCCGCACCTTGGCTCACTATGGTTTATCATGGGGCATGATTCCCTTTAAGTTGCCTAGGATAAAATGAGAACTGCTCTTCCCACTGGGGGGACGCGTTCCCATGGGGAATGATGGGTTTCCAGGACTTGACAGATACAATAACACAAGGCAAGCTGTTCTGTCAGCGAAAGGGAGTAAAACATCTAAAAATGGGATCTGGGCAGCTAATGAGGGCAGCAGGGTGGGGATTCAGGAAGGGCCTAGGAATCTCCCAAGGGGACTAGAGGGGCAGCAAAATACACAGGGTCACCCAGGGGAGGCAGCTACTACCAAAGGGTACTGGACTTCAGCAGGAACCTCATAGGACCCTCCTAGGTTCCTGGCTCCACAGGGATATCCCAAAGGTCCAACCTAATGAACTCTCTGCATGGCTACCCAGCCACCCCAGTGAAGCGGTCAGGCTGGCAGGCCCCTGAATCACTGGTATTTAATGTCTCAGCTCTTCTCCTAGGTGCACAGATGCTGCCTCTTCTCCATATCCTTACAGGGCCTTCCTACACCTGTCTGCTCCACCTGTCCCTTTCTGAAAGGACACTGGAATGTCGTGCTAGCTGAAACCCCACCCTGTCTCTAAAAGTCACCTCTAAGGTACTGGGCTAGCCTCTGGTATGTGAATTCAGAGCTGCAGTCCTACTGAATGCCGCTTTCCCTGGGTCCAGCTCGCTAGCTCATACACCACACCATGCCTACTGGGCCTGAACTGATTGGATGAAGACCCGCTTCCAGGAGCTGGTGTCCAGAGGAGAGAACTGGGGCCATGTCGAGACTGCCTATGACGTGGCATCTTTGATATTCCTCAACACAGCCTTCTGGAGACCCAGACTCTGATGCTCAGGGTTCTAATGGCAACATACGCAGAAGGCAAGTGCCAGTCCCAGAGGTACCCAGGGATACAGGGAGGCAGAAAATAACAGCAGAGTGCCCATAGGAGCACAGGTATGGGGGCTCTAACAATGTACTGAACTTCTGTCTCCTGCTCCAAGCACATTCCTGATCAATGTCTGAGACAAATTAAAATGCTGTTCATGAGCTCACTTTGCAGCCTGACCTTGAAGAAATGGTCTTGACCCCTGAGTGGATCCTGCCTGCAGTAAACACTGCTGGCTTTCAGGGAGAGTGAGCCCTCTGTGCTATTTTGGGTGTTAACACCTCCTAGCCCCCTCCCCATCCCACTCCGCAATTTCCCCCTGAGGGTTCCATATCCTGAGGGAAAGAACTAGGGAAAGTGGTAGCAGGAGCTACCCCATCAGCTCCAAATTGAGGTTGCAGCTGACAGGCCCCAGCGCCTGCTGCTCAGCCACACTTCACCCCTGTTCTCTCTCAGTGAAGCCCCAAAACGCAACCTCAGCAAAACCTGCCGCTCGGATTAGTCCATCATCTGATTAATCATGGGAGGAAGGGCGGCTGAGGAGGCAAGCTCATCTTTTCCATAGCTGCCTTCTCGATATTTTAATTTTCCACAGTGTTAAATTCTGATCCCCTTCCCCCGACACACACAAAGAAGCCGACATAATTGGGACAATTCTCTATTATATACAGGCCTCTTAGTCAAACTTAAGGTATGCTTCCAAAAAGCAATTGTTGGCTGTTTAATGGTTCAGAACACCATGATTAAAGGCAAAATGATGGTTTGAATTTCAATCATCCAATCTCTTTCCATGCCCAGTGGCCAGTCTCATCCTTACTCTAGGGGCAGAGCACACTGTCATCACTCACCGTGACCCTGAGACCCTGGCATCCACCACTGTTTGTCAGAGTCAGCTCAAGCCGGATAGAATCCACCACACAGTGTCCATAATGGGAATTACCCTCACCCACTAACCATCTTCTATGCCTTGATCATACTGAGCTGGCAGGGATTTTCCTGAGGAAAGGGTACAAAGGTCACTTGTAGCGCCCTCTGGATATAACTGAGCCCATTGCTGCCCCTAGTCTCTGTGAGGATGAGGAGGGACAGCCATGTACCATCTCCTTGGTGGCATCAGCCTGAGCCAGACAGATCCAGGTCCAACTGGGTAGGAAAGACTGCCAGTATCAGGGGACTGCAGCCTCATCCAGGCTGCTCAGCTGGAAAAGCCAGAAGAGTCCAGAAAGAGGTGTAAATGGGAAGAAAACCTGGCCTGGGATGTGCAGGGTGAGGGCAGATAGTCTGATATGAAGCCTAACTTCAGTGGAAATTCCCAGCAGAACACATCTTCGGGGGGGGGGGCGGGGGGAGAGGAGAGCCTCAGGCATGCTTCTGTTCTCAGAACAGGCCACTGTGTAGCCCACACAAAGGCCACTTCCTCCAAGAAGCTCATAGAGGAGCAAACAACAGGAATGCCAGTCATGGCTCACTTCTTTCAAATGGCCCAGGTGGCCCAGAGCCACACTCACGGCTCTACTAGAAGGCAGTGAACAGTGGTGAGCATCTGAGCCTGAGTTCTGGGGGCTGCTTGTCAGATCCAGCTTCTCGCCACCCATCTGAAGCCTTGCATGGATACAAAACACATTTGAGACTTGGAATTGCTGGGACCCCAGTCCAACTCTCCACTCGACTCTGCTCAGGCCACTCCACATTCTGGCTCTTGGCCTCCAAGGAAGAAAAGGTCTGGCAGCCAAGATGGGCTCTGTGCACCTGGAGGATGGTGCTGACGACTCTCCTTATAGAAAGGCTTGTTCTGCAATATTCTATTGGGGCTTTCCCCTCCCGATGTTCACACACAGGTACCTGGAGGTGTCCCCTCGGCAGCCCTTGCTCAGTTGTCCAATTGTCCTCCTTTACCTCTTAAACAATAGTTTTGAAAGAGGAGGTCTTATGTCTCACACATTCACATCATGAGACCTAGGGAGCTCTGAATGAGTGAATGAATCAATGAATCAATGAGTGAGCAAGGGGATGAATGAATTAGTGAATGAATGAATGAGTCCATAAATGAATGAGTATGTGAACTGTTGAACTAGTGAGTGAATGAACAAGTACACGAATGAATGAGTAGTGAATGAGTGAATGAATGAATGGGTGAGTAAATGGATGTGCTCACTTTGTGTCCACTCCATACAAGCTAAAGTTATTTAGGATTAAGAATCCTCAACTTAAACAACAACAACAAAAAAATGCTCCCACTAGACTGGTTTGTGGCAAGCCTGTGGATCACTTTCTTGAGAGATGATTGATATAGAATGGCCAAGCTCACTGTGGGCAATGTCACCCCTGGGTTGGTGGCCCTGGGTGCTACAAGACAGCAGACTGAGCAAGCCACGGAGAGAAAGCCTCTGCAGCACCATCCACAGTCTCCGCATCAGCTCCTGACTCCAGGTTCCTGCCCTGTTTGAATTCCTGCCCTGACTTCCTTCCATGATGGACTGTGCTGTGGAAGTGTAAGCCAGAATGAACTGCCTTTTTCCTTTCTGAGTTGCCTTTGAGCATGGTGTTTATTCACAGCTTTAGAAATCCTAGACAATGAATGAACAAGTGAAGATGGACAAGTGGATGAAGGAGTGAATGAATAGACAAATGAGCATGAATAAGTAAATGAGGAGGGATGAATGAGTGAGTGGGTGAATCAGTGAATGGGATGAGTCAATGAATGGGTGAGCGGTGAATGAGTGAGTTAATGAATGAAGGAGCTAGTGAGTGAGCGAGTGACACATGATCTTGCTCCCTGATGCCTTCGTCTATGCCAGCAGTTTGTGGTGCCCATCCACCCCAGAAGAACTGCACTGGTCCATGCTGCCCAGTGTGCTGTTCAACACCCTGAGCCTCCCTCCACCAGTCTGCTTCGGTAGTGAAGTGGAGTTAAACCACACACGGTATCTGTCTTATTAAATTAAATCAAGTTCCTCGTGGAGAAGTTGAACTTGGCTGAGCTCTCGGCAGCTTTGCATGGGTTCTTGAACACTTGGTCAGCATGAAGTGCTCCTGCCTGGCTTCTGTGACCCCCAAACCCACCTTGTGTGCAACCAGAACAACCTGCCCCGCCCCTGGCCTTCCCTAGCCCCACTGCCAGAGAACAGGCTGTGCTCTTCTGGAGCGGCGCTGATATTGACTTAGAGGGGCAAGGGTGGAATCGTTTATCATTCAATTAACGGTGTCAGCAGAGCCATTATTTAAATGACCAGCTGCATGTGTGATCAATCTTTAATGAAACAATAATGTGCTTCCCAGTTAGTGTGTGCCAGCTGCCCCGAAACCCTCCTTGGTATGAATAATAAATGTAATGGGCTCTGCTGGCGGGTGTTGGTGGGATGATCCTTGCGAGATAGTTCAGAAGAGATCAGTGGTGCTGGAGAGGAGGGGCTGCTAACACGCACAGCACAGAGTCTGCTCCAGCACCGCACTCCAGCACCACACTCCGTCACCCTGACACAGGGACTGGATCTGCTTTCAGGTAGGCGTGGTAGCTAAGGGAGTGAAGGGGCAACTGGGAGCCTCTTATTCGGGAACTCAGCAGGCAGGGAGTCTAACTCCAGCCTTATCTCCCCCTGTGGCCTTTGCTGATTTCTCCCCCATCACCGACCCCCACCTCAAGGGACGAAGTCCAGCAGGTTGAGTCCCCAGGGGTTATTTTATGTTTGTAATTCAGCACGTGGTGAGCTTGTGAGTGGGCAGCTGCAAGTAGATGCCTGGAGGCCTCCATCCACGTGCCCTCCCCATCTTCCTTGCTCCACCTGTGGCCACACATGTGCTGGATGGACATCTGGAAGGCTGCCAGGCAGAGCCAGTTACCAGTTGGTAGGACAGCAAGCACCCTGTGGGGATCCGCTCCCCACTCCCTTCATCCAAGGCTCCCTCACTTCTCTCCTGGGGATTCCAGGAGAATCTCTCTGCCTCATCCTGCAAATGAACTCATTATAGTCTATTTTCCAAAACAAACCTTTCATAAATAATCAGGTCAACTTTGCCACGTTTGCTCAGATGCTGTCAGCTTTTATAAGCCTTACTTATCACCATGGTAATTAAATATCTAATTGTGAGGCTCGCTGAGGCCTGGCTCACCTCAGAGGGCTGGGGTTCTGTCTGTCTTCACAGCCCCACCTCCTCATGCCCAAGTCAGGGCTAGGCATGTTGACATTGTGGAAATAAATATTTGTTGAATAAATATTTCTAGTAAAACCTTTATTGGTTAAAGCTGAAAAAAATTAAAGCAGTTTCAGCCAAGATAGAGCAACCACAGCCAGAGCCTCTCTCTCCGGAGACAACTTTAAAGAACATGGAAAATAAGAGAGAAAAAACTGGACAAAACAGATCTAGCAATGGCCTGCCCTTGGATAAGAAGCAACTCACACAGAAGACAGAAGACCTGAATAACGCTTTGCTTTCTGCCTGGAGAAAGTCTTCAGGGTGCACTGCAGCAAGGGGAGTCCTGTGTCCCCTCCAGAGCTCAGGAGGCAGCTCAGGGTCCATGGAGGACTAAGAAGCTGGAGTCCCAGAGACAGATTACCCAGAAGGCAGTAGGGGGTCACCGTGGTGGCTCAGCAAATAAGCACTCATGCACAGGCGTGAGAACCCTCAGGCCCTATGTCAAATGTCAGGCATGACATGCAAGTCTGTAAGCTCAGGACTGAAGGACAGGAGGAGACACAAAGATGGAAGGATTGTTGGGGCTTGTTGGCCTTCAGCTTAGCAAAAAACGTCCCAAGCTCTAGGTTGAATGAGAGATCCTGTCTCAAGGGCAATAGAAGTCCTGTTCTAGGCTCCCTATGTACACCCATGAAATCAGAAGAGACCCCATGAGTTTCCTATGAATCAGCAGGAATGTGTGCTCAGGCTACTGAGGCCAAGGAGAAACCAGTCACTGGGAGCTCAAGCAAAAGGAAGAAACATGGCTGGTCCCCTTAGCCAGAGGGTGACTCCATAGGCTACAGGGCACCTGAGGCAATCATGGGAGGATGTCTCCAGGGTCAGAAACATTGCCTCTCTACTGCACATTGCCCTAGGTTCATCTGAGAAAAGAGGAAACCATGAACAGGGGAGACCCAGCTCATGAGAGTTTGGAAGGAGCAATGACTGTCAGGAACTTGACTAGAACCATTAGCATGAAATTTTGGCCAAGAACCTGGGTTCTTAAGAACCTATGTGAAGCTAAATTGAGACATGAGAGACCTGTTTAACAGGAAATTGGGTGGCAGGAGAGTGTCCAGGCTGGTATGGAAAAGCAGCTGTGGTTGTCACGGTTCTCAACATCACTGAAGAGCGCCTCACACACTGCACTGGAACAGTAGAGAAGGCAGAACCACACCCCTCAGAGGCTTTCCTCTGTGAAGAATCATGAGAAAGCCTAACCCGAGGGCTTCTCTGCCCCACCCAGTTCTTTCCGGGGGTCAGTGAGTGGGGCTGCATCCTGAGCTGGCCGCAGAACTTGTCAATGACATCCAGGTGGTATTGGTTTTGAAGCCATGGAAAATGCAAGATTGAGGGAGGCATGGTGACTAGCTGGAGATGACAATGTGGAACAAGGTCAGAGTTGCTGCACAGATACCCTGAGTAGCTATGTACAAAGCTGTGGAAATCGCAAGATATTGGTGATGCCAGGACAATAGATGCCAGGAAGAGAGCAGTGTGCATGGACTGTGCTCCAAGGGAGATATATGCCCTCTTCTGGTCTCCACAGACACAGGCATGCACACACACAGGCATGCACACTCATGCACTCACACACAGAAGGGAAAGGGAGAGAGAGATGGGGGGATGGGCAGGGCATGACCACTAGCAAACCCCCAGAAGTCAACACTTTAAACTCGTATATCTAATAGAGACTCACATTTGAATACAGAAATCTCTGAGACCCAATGCAAGTTGGCAAACAGCCAATTAAATGAATGGGCAAAAGTTTTGAATAGACAACTTTCCAAGCAAACTAGCCACATAAAAATGTGCAAGTGAAGATGTTTGATATCACAGAAGCACAGATAAATAACACAGCCGACATCATTGGACACTCATCAAACAGAGGTATTCTGACTGGTGTGATAAGCAGGAGAACATATGTTTGAATCCCAGAACCATATACACTGGATGTGGTCATAAGCATCTATAATCCTCATGTTCCTACTGTGAGATGGGAGGTAAAGACGGGAGACTCCCTGAAAGCTCATGGGCCAGCTAGCCTGGTGTGCACAGCAGCAAACAACCAATCAAATCTTGCCTCAGGCAAGGTGGGAGAACATGACCAACACCCAAAGTTGTCTTCTGACAACCTTGCCCCATCCCCATGCACATGCCCCATCCATCCACACACAAAGATAATGATGATAATAATTAATAATTAATAATAACAATGGCTTTTTTAAGGGTCTGTTAGGCGCCCCAAGCAGACCAAGCATCCGTGTACATGTGGAAAACCTGGAGGCGTCTGACTCGGCTCTCAAGAGGCACGTAGTGTAGCAGACTGAAAACCGTAGTGAGAATTTTGGTTTCTTTAAAAACCAAATATGGCATTGTTTTAACCCCAAGTGTGGGATATGGGCTGCTTCAGATGTGCACAGCAGCTAACGATGATTGCCTCATGCTCTAGCAGGGGCAGGGTGTTTAGTTTAATTCTGGAGACTCTGGAGAGGGTATAAACAGGAGAGCCTGTGGCAGCTGCTGCTTCCTCTGCTGCTGCTGCTGGTCCCTGCTGCTTTTGCTATTGCTAGATTTCTGGTTGCAGATATCCTGATGACAAAGATCGAACTTGCGCCCAAGGAACCCAACACCCCTAATAAGCAGGAGTAGTCTAAAAAGATCTATGCCTCATTTCCCCTCAAGCCTTCTTTCTCTTCTTCCTGTTGGGGGATTGAAAAGAATGAGGATGGCACACAGGTTGGAAGGATGGTAGGTGAGAACCCAATAAAGTACCCCCCCATGAATATGTGTATACACACACACACACACACACACACACACACACACACACATACATATATATATATGTATATGTATGCACACACACATGCACACACACATGTACACATACATGCACGCACACGTGCACGCGCGCACGCGCACACACATGCACGCACGCACGCATGCACGCACGCACACACGCACATACTCCTACAGATAACAGTTGGGAAACTTCCAGAAGCCTGTACTCTTCATCTCAGACACATTTACCCAGAACTATGGAGTCTATGTCCATGGAAAGCCTACAGTCCAGCTTATGGTAGCTTTCTCATGCTGGTCAAGACATGAGACCAGCCCCAGTGACTATCTGTAACTGGTCCACCAACCCACAGGCCCCCCTTCAGCATGAAACAGGACCAAGTCCTCATGGGCCACCCAGCACTGAGGCACAGCGGCATCATATTGACCCAAGGGAGCCACAGACTCCAGCTACTGAAAATGCAAGTCAATTTCTAGAGGTCAGCAGTCAGTCCTGGTAGCCTGGAAGGGCAGGCAGTAGGGAAAAAGAGATGGAGGCATGAAGGGGTACAGGAGTCTCAGGGGAGGGAAGGGGACATTTATCACGGTGGCAGAGGCACCAATCCACAAGGAAATGTATACAAGACTCTCAAGGCTGTGAGTAGTAGCCCACAGTGTCAGGGTCATTGTAGAGGACACACAGCATGGCATACTATGGAGACTTGTTTTGGTGACCAGGAATGCCCAAGCCTCAGGCCAATCCCGACTTTCTCTCTATTCATGATGAATTTGTGGCACTGACTTGTACCTTCCTTTGTTTTCCAGGACTTTGGGGATGCTACAGTCTTCTGGTGGCCTTGGGTCACTCCTGTGCATGCCCCTGAGCCTCACGTGTTCAGGAAGTCCTCATGGCATCTGAAGTCTGTGGGTAGTCCTCTCCAGCTCCTCCAGTTTAATTTGTTTTAACATGAAATATTTGGGTTGGGATTCAAGGGAAACACTGAGACAGTCCTTTGGGAGTAGGAAGTTATTAGTGTCATGGTCATATAGAAAAGCAGACAACGGCATGGAGCAGACCCTCATGAAAGTTCAGGCCCAGGAAGCTGGGGGTGGGAGGGTCCTTTATAGGTCTCAGAGGAAAGGGGAAGGTTCCATGACAAGCCTGTAGCTAGCTGTCCCTGATTCCTGGGCAGCAGGGAGGAGGAAGGGAATCCCAGGGAAGGAATGAAACCCAGAGAATAAGGTGGAAGGGATATCTGGTTGAGATGTAGCCAGTATGAGTGGGGGATGTGCTGCCCTTTGATAACCAGAGTCTGGCTGCTTGGTCTCTGGGCTTCCTTAGGAGGAAATAGTGTCTGTCACTCCCTGACATCCAGACTAGGTGCTCTCTCTCTCTCTCTCTCTCTCTCTCTCTCTCTCTCTCTCTCTCTCTGTCGCTCTCTCTCGCTCTCTCTCACTCTCCCTCTCTCTTGCTCTCCTTGTAATAATAGGAATCCCAGAGCTGCCCATGTGGATAACTTGAGCAGCCTCTGGTCTGATGTTCTAACACAAGACACTTGTAATAAGCCATTGTGATTAAATGTTGTCTTCAGTGGTGACATCGATGACCCTGAGACACTTTTACCTGCTCTGCAGTAGTGGGATATTGTAGTCTTGAAGGTGTGTTACCTGGTATAGAATACAGAGCAGCTTCCAGGAACTATGTACAGGAAGAAGTCTGCCATGTGTAAACAGAGAGACCAGGATGGTTGTGACATCCCTGTACTGTCATGGGTTCAGGGCCATTGATACCCATCCAAAATTGTGCTCATAAACAGACAAATTCAAAGGTGTTGGCTTTTCCATCTAAATACACAGCTTCCTGGCAAAAGTCCTCCTTGGGGGTACCAGGCTGCCAACTCCTGACAGCCTCATGGCGGGCATATCTGCCTGGAGAAGTGGGGCAGCCTCTTAGGATGACCTCAGATCTGAGGAGTGACATCTGCCCAGCATGTGTCCTTGCACCTGAGGTAGGAACAAGACAAAAACCTCTCCGTGCGAAAGTAAAAATAGCAGACCACAGCAATCCAGGGCATCATGTGGGCTATAATTATAGAAGTGGAGGCGGTTCCTTCTGAAGCCGACTGGAGGGCCGGGGGAGCAGGCTGGTGTGTGGGGGTGATGGTGCAGAGGAGGGGAGGCCTGGCCTCAGAATCTCCAGAGTGCCCGAGAGTTAGGCTAGCAGAAGGCCACAGGAAGAATGGACAGCAAGAACACAGGCTACAGCAATTCTGCCAAGTGCTTAAAAACATTCGTCCTCTGACCTGCAAGACACTGTCCAAGATATAAAACCTTGGCTGTGTAAGGGAACAAAATTGTATTGGATTTTTGGTAAAAATAGCAAGAGTAATTTTATTCAGGCTCCTGAAGCAGAGTGGAGAGTGTGGGGTAGGACTGAAATCCACTCAAATGCAGGAAAGTAACAGGTGCCCCTCCCCCAGGAGGGAGAGCAGAGTGGGGGAGGGGAAGCTACTGATGAACTAGGCAATTCTCACTAGCCTGCTCCTGCTAAAGATGAGCCACTATTTGGGATGACAGGGGATAGATGTCAAGGACTGGCTGGGACCAGAAACCAAGGGTGGGGGAGTCACAGCAAGGTGTGACCGTGAGTGGCCCAAGTACAGGTCTAGCTGAGAAGGAGGCTTGAAGGAGCCTCACTAGGTTGAACCTTTCCAGGGTCACCTCCACCATGGCCTGGCCCAGGATGAGGTATTCTGCAACTACAGATGAGGGAGCTGACGGAAGGAGCAAGCAGCCTTTGCCAGGAGCCTGTCCCTATGAAGTGCTGGTCCTTGGCTTTGCACCTGAGTCCTGGGGGAGCTTGGGTATTTTACTTTCTGTCTTAATTACTTTTCTCACTGCTTAGATGAGTCACCCAACAAGATTAGCTTAAGAAAGGAATGGTTCATTTTGGCTCATGGTTTGAGGTTCATCTGAGATGGTGGAGGTTCCAGGTTTGGTCTGTTGCTATGTATTGTAATGCTAAATGCTGGCCTCCAAGGTCTAGTTGCCCCCAGGGATAAGGAAATCTTCACGTACACCAAGTGATGCTATGTAACCTTTCTCCTTGATTTAAAACTATCAGTTGAATAAAGATGCCTACAGCCTATAGCTGAGCAGAGGAGAGGTAGGCAGAGTTTTAATTCTTGGGCTTGCGGTCTGATGTGGAACAACGAGGGGGAAGAGAAGAATGTGGAGAGAGGAGAGGATGCTATGGGGTAGGTGAATTCTGAAAACATGGGCATGAGGGAGGGCTGGCCAATTGGAGTTAAGAGTGGCCCGGATGGAACATGGCAACTCAGGGCTACTGATAGGGAAGTTGATACTTCCTCACAGGGAAGGATCTGCCCAGCTCTAGTGCTCATTATGGCTTATTGTAAATATAAAAGTTTTGTGTCTTTTACTGGGAACTTAATGATCAAAGGTAGGGCAGAACCCTCCCTCCCCCACCCCCATTTAGGTTTTTTACTACAGTATGTGGGAGTGTCAGCAACAGCATGAGCATCCAGGAGTCAGGGGGCAAGTGCTGACTCGTCTCTCTTTTATTCAGTCTGAGACTCTAGCCCATGGGATGCGGCACCCACACTCAGGGCCACTTTTACTGACTCAGCTAACACTTTCTAGAAACACTCTTAGGGATGTGTTCTCTTTTAGTGACGCCAATTCCAAATTTTCTGCTCATTTTTAACTTCTTAAAGATTTACCTTACGTGTATGTGTGTTTTGCCTGTATGTATGTATGTACACCCCATGTATGCCTGGTGCTCAAGAAGGTCAGAAGATGGGGTTAGATCCCCTGGAACTAGGGTTACATATTTTTATGAGCCACCACGTAGATGCTGGGACACCAACCTGTATCCTCCATGATTCCAAACTACTGAGCTACCCTCAGCCTTAGTTTCTTCCCACTTGAAAAATATTTTACTAAAATATTTTAAGTAAAAGAAGTAGCTTTAATTAAGACTCTCTGGAAATTCAAGATTGAATGTTGGGGTTGGAGGTCCATGACTGGAGAAGCTGCATGGAGACTGGAGGTTAAAGGTTGATGTTAAAGGTCAAGGAAGTTGGTGGTTGGTTCCAAGATATAGGTTGGGGATAGAAGGTTGAAGACTGAAAGCCTAGGGTTAGAGGCTGGAGGCTGAAGGCCAGGGACGCTGGGTGGTTAGGATTAGAGGTGGAGGCTGAGGAGGCTGGGCTAGAAGGGGTCAGGACAGCTGCCTTCCCAGAGACTTTTCATTTTCTGGAGCTGTCATACAAATAGCTACAGATTGGAGGTAGGACTCAACACAGTCGACAAAATGTCATGGTGTGAGTAGCCAGAACAAGTCAAAATGCTCTGGGGCCACCCCGACCTGATCAAATTGTCTACACTGCCATCCACACACACTGGCCTTAGTTCATCTGCATCCCCCAGCCTCAGCTCCACCTCATCTGGCTATCTTCCCACATATGTCCTTGTATCTCCATATCTCTCTCCTTATCAGCCCTACCATAACCTGTGGCACCAGAGGGAGCCTTTGGCTCTTAAAGTCACATTTGTCTCTCACAGCCACCAGGTTAGGACTTCAGTGTATACTTTGTGGGTTCAATTCAACTCCACCACATTTGTACACATATGACTGGCTTTCTGTCCCTGGGTCGTTCCCCTTCTCCCTGGGGAGTGCTCTCTAGTGTGGTAAGTGTCTCTAGTCAACCATCAACAGGCAAGGGGCTGGGCTCCAGGTAACATCATGATTCCTCCATTGTAGGAGCCTTGTGCTGCCTCAGAGGCCTGAATGGCTGAGAGTAGGAGGAGAGCATCCCTCCAGGCTTAGGGGATAGCACCTGCCCTGGGCTGGGAACACTGCTGGAAATATGCTTGGCTTCTGTGGGCCTAGCCTGCTGGCCATCTACAGAGCTGCATCATCTGCTGCCAGTGTCTAAGCCCTGTGAATGGGGTCCAGCAGTCTTCTATCACCCCCTTCTTTCTCCCCAGTACGGTTGGCTAGTACTGGGAATAATAATTACCCAGGTGTGAAGTGGAAATTTCTGGTTGCTCCAACAACTCAGTTGTGTCATGTGATATGTTTCTGGAAACTGTCTGATGACAGGGTATTTCACTGAAGCAGACACGTGAGAGGATGTTTTGCTGAGAACAGACACTTGAGAGGGCACATGATATTTAAAATGAATGTAAATTTAACCCCACGGACAATGAGGCGATGCTCTTACATTGGTTCACTTTGCAAAGCTTTACTGGTCTTGGCTGATCTTTGCTTGTTGCGACTTCATAAAGAAAAAAGTGCCAGAAAACTTTGTGTGGTATTCTAGCTGCTTTGTGCCACTTCTGGGGACTTGTGATGGTATGGCTGAGACTTATGGTTTCTTCTGGATCAAACCATTGCTACTAGATCATGTTTGGTGTTCCAATTGGGTTGGACTGCCACTACTGATTCGTGTTTGATGTTTTGGACTGGACTGCTGATATTCTGACCACCAAATTGAAATCCCACCAAAGAACTACTTCTAAACAGGTCCACATCCCCCGTGTCCTATAAACCATCTTATTCCACTACCTCTGCTTGGTAGGCTAGAAGGGAAGGTGCTTAAGAACCCTAATTAAAGCAGGTTTTGGAAAATCTAAGCCTATGCTGGTGGGTTGAGAAGAAGCCCTTGCTCCAGTTCCTAGGATCTGAGACTACACTCACATGTCAAAGGAGGCTGCAAGTCATCAAGTTATGGCCTCCAGAAAGTTAAAGGTCATCCTGATTACCTTGTGCTTTTGTCAGCTTTTGGTCACTGTAGTGAAAAGCCCGGGGCAATTAATTTGCTTTGTAGATGGAGAAAAGGTTTATTTAGCCCACAGTTTTGTGTATGATTGAAGAGGGCCATCTCAGGGAATATATAAGACAGTGGCAAGGAGTGGGTGTCAGCAAAATGCATGCCCAGAGGAGGAGAGGAGACAGGTTTTATCCCACAGTCTCTGTGGAAGTGACACCCCAATGCCCTAAGGACCCCCTATAGAGCTCCCACTTGACAGAAGTTCCACTGCCCAATATTACAACCCCATCCCCTCCTGCCACTCAAGGCCAACAAGAAGTAATGTCAGATTCCCACACTGAGAAAGTTCTCTTACACCAGGTGACTCCAGCTCTGTCCACTCTAGCCATGCTCGCAATCAGAAGCCTCAGAACCACAAGGGACATCCTGGTCTGGTGGGTTCTGCAAGCCTCTGGCTGGGTAGTGGGTACGGATAGAGTTTCAGAACTCCAGGAGTGAGCACCCTTGCTGACATTCAGTGTTGGTTTCTTCACTGAACATAAGAACTCTCTACAAGGGCTCCCTGAGTCTATTTAACTAAGCATTAAATCTTAAAATTAATTTTCCATGGAAGCTGCAAATCCTCTCCATATGAAGTTAAAGAAGGTGATGGCTGGGTTTCTTGGATAGTGAGAGTCGTGCTACTTCAAGTACTCAGATTATCCATAACTACACTCAAGTGTGTAGAGCCAGAGTCCTAGGTCCAGACAGTCAGAAGAAAGTCCTCCCTGGGACAGAGTCCCAAAAGTCTGTTCTGCAGGCGAACAGAGAGAAGCATTAGAATTAGATCAGTGGACTCAGCCTAGGATGAAGGCCCTCCATCTAAAGTGAAGAGCTGGGAAGGGTCTCATTGAAGGGGCTTAGTGTTCTGAACATGGTGGGCCACAAGTGAGTGTCCTAAAAAGATTTCTACCAGACTGATACAGACTCCTATCCAAACTTGCAAGACCAGACCAGAGCAGAGCAACCAGCGCGGCAGAGTACTTACTACGTGTATGTACAAGACTATGACTGTAGCCAAGTGTCCCAGGAACCCATGAGCCGAGCCGACACAGGATGCTCCAGTGGGATCCTCTCATGGAATGAGTGAAGGAGCTCAGTCATGGAGGTCAGTCACCAGCCTGCAGTGCTGGCATCAGCATGGAAGACGCAGGACCCCCGGCCACGGGAGCCTCTGACTGCAAGACCCAGACCTCCAGATTCTACGACACAAGTATAGTTTCCCTCAGTTATTTCATATATAGCTCCTTGCCAACCCAATACCAACACCACTGCCAGCAGTTGCCACTGGCTAAACACTCAGGGGACAGCAGCCTCTTTTCTTTCCCTGATGAACAGTGATGCTTTTCTATAGCTTTGTATTTAATCATTAAAATGGTTTCAATTTTTAAAAAGTACTTCATTTTCTAAGATTATAATGTAATTACATCATTTCTCCCTTCTTTCTTTTCCCTTCCTTCTATATCCGCTCCTTGCTGTTTTTCAAATTCATAGACTTTTTCTTCTTAGTTGGTGTGGTGTGGTGTGTGTGTGTGTGTGTGTGTGTGTGTGTGTGTGTGTGTTCCTAAATACATATGAACAATCCTCTCAGTCTGTATAATATT
>JADRCD010220639.1:0-15083 GCA_019843815.1 Montemys delectorum | reverse complement strand
GTGTCCTGGGAGGATCACCCATATATCACTGGACTTGGAAAAAACTCAGAGTCAGAATTCCAGGTGCAGGCTTGCACTAATGTGATGGTTTCTGCATTATCAGTAAAACTGAACAAAGAAAGTTGAATCATTGTAAGTCGGGAACTTCCTGTATACCCTGAACATATGTACATACACGTGTGCACACACATGCACCTGCACACACACATACCCTCCTGTCTTTGTATCTTTGGGAAGCATAGAAGGAAGGAGCCAGATTCCCCCGTACCCTCCACTGTAGGGACCCCAATGGGTTTCATATGGGTTCCCGGAGCTTGGAACCTGCACACAACCACAGAGTTGCAACACAACCTTGGAGTCAGACAAGTGTGCGGGCAATACCTTACTTAATACAGACCCAGAGACCACATGAGGAAGTGTTCCTGGGAGTTCATAGACATAGGTTAGCATTCACGTGTCTCCTCACTGTGGACAAGATGCTGAGAGGCAGCCATAGCTGCAAGCTACAAATTCACTTGAGACTGGATCTTGGAGCTTAACAGCATAAGCTATGGGACGCTCAAAAGCTAAACCAAACCATACTAAACCTGTCAATGCTGGCGGCAGGCCACAGGCCTCAGACACTAGCTGAAAGCTCTTGCTGAGGCCAGAGCAGAAATGATTTCAGTGATGGAGACTGGAGATGCGGAATAAACCGCCTTGCCTTGTACAACACTGCAAATCAGCAGTCAGGTCTGCAAGTGATTGGGTGAGAAAGAGCCTGTCCCTCCCACAGATGACTGACTCTCAGTGTAGAGCAGGGATCAGCAAGTTCAATAACAACCCTTGTGCAGAGAACAGAGGACCAGAATCACTGGGCCTAGCCTGGTGGGAATTGATGGGAACCAGATGCCCCTTCCTACCAGCCTGGAGCAGCCCTATGCCAGGCTTGGCCTTGTGAACAGTGTCCAAGCGGACCAACCCACTGTTTACACTGCTCCACCTCAACCCTCCTACCCAGGAGTCTGTGAGCCACAATACAGACAAGGGGATCTTGAGTGAACTAATGGGTAAGTACGGCCATACCCCCAGCTGGGAAGGCCGCTGAGCATCAGAAACAAAAAGCCACTTAAGAACAGAACGACTAGCATGTCAGCATCTTTACTTGATGATGTCATACAGGAATTTTCTCCTCCACATGGCTTTGAAGAACAATAGAAAGTGGTTTTCCTATGGCAAGTAACACAGGCCCCCCAGTTCCCTGGCCTGTATAACCTCCTCTCTCAGGGTAACATATGTTAACTCTCAGTGGTGTGCTGTTGGGAGTCAGCCTCATTTACACAGAGTGGACAGAACTCTAGAAGCAGATAATCCAGTATCATCCAAGCAGACTTTTCCTCCTGGCCCTGCACTCTGAAGCTGCTCCCATGAGCACCTGGGCTCACCCACACTCACAGGTACCTCAAAGATTTCTCTTCGTCCTCTTTTCTGGAAACAGCCACTCAGGATCTCAAAGGACAACCTCTCCCCAGGTAGTTGCCTCTTAGCACTCTATGTTGGCAATATTTTTTAAAAAGATTTATTTATTTTATGCATATGAGTACTCCATCTGCATGTATACCTGTGTGCCAGAAGAGGACATCAGGTCCCATAGATGGTTAAGAGCAGCCATGTGTTTGCTGGGAATTGAACTCAGGACCTCTGGACGAGAGCCAGTGCTCTTAATGGCTGAGCCATCTCTCCTGCCCCTGTGTTAGCAATTTTTAACATCTACGTTCCCACCCTAATATATCCAGCTGCTCAGTTCCACAGTGTTAAGTATATCCACAGCTGTACATCTGTCCTTGCTCTACCTCCAGGCATCTCATCTTCCTAAAGCTCTGTTCCCTGAAACACTGAACCCCCGTCCCCTGACACACAGTGCTCTACATCTGGTGGCTCTAGGTGCCTCCTGTAAGTGCAGCTACATAACGCCTACTCAGTGACAGCTACTTCATTGGCATAGTGTCTGCCAGTTTTCATCCAAGGTCCAGCCAGTATCTTTCCCTCATAAGGCTATCCCACCATGTGGACAACTGATTGTTACTTTCCCCATCACTGGACAACAGATGTGAGTGCTGCCTCCATGGCTTGGCTATTGTGAAGAATGCCCTAGCCACAGTGCACAAATCTCTTCATGACCTTGCTTTCAACTCTTGTGAGTGCATGCCCAAACAAGAGATGGCCATATCATAGCTCCACCCTCCACTCAGACAGTGAAGCCCATTCACACTGCTTTCCAAAGTGGCCGAGCCATTCTAGATCCCACCAGCCCTGTGTGGGACACCAGCTTTTGGCTTTTGATTGGTAATAGCGAGCCTAAGCCAATGCCAACACTTCTCACACTATTTCTCTTTGCCTTTTCTTCCTTTTATGGCTAGTCCCATGCAAGGATGAAGGGATGACAACTAGTGAGTGTCTGGTGTGCCCTGGACCAGTTCCTGAAAGCTTGCCAAAATTCAGCTTCTGACCAAAAGGAACATTTCATGTCTCATCAGATAAGTGTGCCTGGGAATGAATGAATGAGTGAGTGAATGGATGAATGAATGAATACTGTGTGTGCATGACTGTCTAAAGACTATCCTGAAGTGATCTAGCAGCTACCCATAAGTTATGTTCAGGCCAAAGGGATGGGATTGCCTGTGGCTGGGATCTGGAAGTGCAGACCCTGGGAGCAAAGGGAAAGCCCTGTGAAACAGGTGCAAGGGAACGGAGGCTCTGTCTGGCAGGCAGGGGATGCTAGCATGCTCCCTCTGATCCTGAGCAACCAAGCAAGGTTGTAACAGGGAGGCCAAGGCCAGAGGCCAGGGGCAGAGGCAGGTGGGCCTCACTGCTTCCCTGAGACCGGCTGGCTTCTTAGCACAAAGGACAAAGAAGAGACTGACAGGAGCTGAAGGCAGATCTGGTCAGGCATCAGCCCATCTTGATTTGCATGTGCCTTCGATGGCTTGGCATTAACCAGCCACACAGGCTGCCTGGAATTAATCAGCATTGCCCTCCCTCTGGGCTCTGCTCAGACATCTTTATTTTCAAGGCCTGGAGCAGGTGGAAGGTGGGCTGCCTGTCCCTAGAGTAGGTTGTATCCAAAGCTACATACACACCTGTTTCCATCCCTGTATGGGGTAGAGGGGTGTTGAGTGACTGTCAGAAAGCACAGTGCTCAGCCTATGCATACTGCATGCATCTCTGAGGAAGGGCTTCCAGAGAACTTCCTCTGCACTCACTGCTTGCATTCCACGTTACTCCCGACCAACCTGACCTCCTCGGGGAAGGATGGCCCAGGAAGGACCAGAAGAGTCCAAGGCTGATTCCCAGCATAGAGGCAAATACTGCACTGCCAGCTCTATCCAGTGGTCAAGACTACAGGGTGGGAGGAACTTCCTGCATCCAGATGTGTGGGCTTGGGCTCATGCAAGCACAGGTGCACACACACAGTGCTGAGTGCTGGCATTTGCTCATGCACACACAAGCACACACACACACACACTTGCACACACATGCACAATGATGTATGCAGCCATTTCCTCATGTACACACACACTTGTACACATATGCACAGTGATGTATGCAGCCATTTTCTCATGCACATACACACACACTTGTACACACATGCACAGTGATGTATGCAGCCGTTTGCTCATGCGTACACACACAGGTGGTGTAAGTATGTACTCACATGTACATGCCTATCTGTGTGCACAAGGTATTCCTGAAGTCCTTGCTGCTTTCCTATGACATACACAATCCTGCACACCTCATGATCAGGCTACCATGCTCTCTCCCAGCAAGCCAGTTGGTTAGCAGCAGCCCTGACTATTGGCTGCAGCCTCACACCACACTCTATATCATGTCTTTGTATGGATCCCAGCAATAACTCTGGGATTAAGCAGGGCTGCCCTCCCTGCCAGAGGAGATCCCTGGTTCTTTAGGTGGATCCCAATCAGATGCTGAAGCACAAAGTTTAGATGTCAGTGGAGGAAGAGCCTGGGGACTTCAGAGCAGGACCAGTTCTCAGGATGATGACACCTCAAAGCTGACCATAAGCCCTGTAGATTTCATCTGGCCCTGTGCTATTGCATATCGATGGCACCTTCCTGTGGTCAGCCAGCCCAGGAGGAAACTGAGATGAGGGTGTGAAGAGCACATATGTGCATATACACATAGACCTTCCATGTAGTCTTTACTAGACGTGTGGTTGATTCTTCATGGGTCTGTCCCACTTCACCAGCTTTAACCCAGCCCAGCCATGAGAGCTTCCCAGCCACCATGTTTGAGCTGATAAGGATGCAAAGCTGAGAATGATGTCATCATTCAAGGTCATGGAGGTCAGTCACTGGGATCTGGGCTGACCCCACCTGGATCAGTGCCACTGGTGACAAGGACAAAAAAGGTCCTTTAGATGCTACTGATGTGAGATTGGCCACCTCCTCTTGGAAGGCCTCGAGCAAGGCAAGCACAGCCAAGCATGGGGTCCCATCCAGGCACATAGACAGAAGAGTCCAGGACTGTGCTAGGCAGGCAGAAGGTGCGAAATCTGATTCATACCTTTGTCCAAGGTCAGTGTTTATCACCTTTAAACTAAGCAAGTAAAGCCTCCAGTGTGAAGTTTCTTAATGTACAACAGGTCATAGGTTTGATGAGGTCACCCTGCATCTGGGTCCCAGAGGATGCCACTGTTCATCCTCGGCCACTGAGCTTGGCTTACAGCATCCCACTCCCTTCCACACTCAGGGTCATGGGAAAGCGAGCCCTCTTTGGCTGTTGAGATGTTACTGTGGCAGAGCTTAGAGTCCATCTCATAATAAGTTCAGCATCAACAGAATAGACATCACTCTCCCAATGTCATCAGTGGCGTGTTTACCCTCCCTGTGTTTATGGGTGTCTCTACAACAGGGATGTATGTGTGTTTGAATTGAGCTGTTGCATCTCAGTGGCAGGTTTTGAGGGGTTCTGTCAGTGTGTAGTGGTAAGGATTGTTAGTGTTTCTTCCTGCTACGTCTGCTCTTACTCTGTCACTGGCTACAGTGGCCCTGAGCAGCTAGGTCAACCTGTCTCAAGGCCGGTTTCATTCCTGGCTGTTTTGTGATTGGAGGAATAGACCACGGACATACAGAATCATGTGACACAGAGCTGGCAGACCACATCCGTGTTGTGTAGTATGCCTGTCTCCTGTGGTTCCTCGATATCCATAGACTCGAAACTTGGTGATAAACATGCGTGTTTTTTTATCTAGAGCATTTCATGCACAGAGCAGGTGTTTCCTGTGGCCACAACATCACCTCTGTCGGTCTGAATGGCGTTGAGATAGTGTCAAGCTGATTTGTTCATTATAAATCCATCACCTTCCTCCCAAGGTATGGGCAACCACGGGAAGCTTGGTTTGCTGGGGCCACACTTCTTCTGGGCTTTCCTCAGCTGGAGGAGTCTAGGAGAGCATCTACGAATAGTAACAAATAGTCTCTGGGGGAGACAACCCAATGCTTGCCCCCTCCCTTCCCTTCACCCACCTTTGAAGGAAGCTTATATGCTCCCACACCTGACCCCAGGGACTGACAGGATTTTCTTCAGCTGACTATGAGCTCATGTGTCTGAGTGCATGGTACAGACACAACTCTTGCCCTGATAATGTTTACGCCCATACAGTCTCTTTGTTTACTATCAGGGGCACCTTTAAGCTACATTTTTTCTAAAATGTTTCATTTAAAACACGATATTGCCAGGCAGCGCTGTCGCTAGGCTTTAATCTCTGCAATCGGGAGGCAGAAGCAAGCAGAGCTACACAGGGAAACTCTGTCTTGAAAAAACGATAAACTAACAAACAAACAAACAATATTAAGTCCACCCAAAAAAAGTAGTGGCTTAGACAGAAAACTCTTAAAGTTATAAGAATGCTGAAGTGTAGCTCTCCGCAATTGATGGCTTCTGCTGGGGGTGCAGGTGGGGAAGGACTCAGTTTTCAGTTTTCTTTACCCACTGAGTGTTTGACCATGCTCCAGTGAGTATACAAATGTGGTGGTTTGAATATGCTTGGCCCAGGGAGTGGCACTATTAGGAGGTATGGCCTTGTTGGAGGAGGTGTGTCACTGTGGGAGTAGGGTTTGAGACCCTCTTCCTAGCTGCCTAAAGAGCTAGTCTTCTCCTAGCTCTCTTCCAAACAAGATGTAGAACTCTCAGCTCCTCCAGCGCCATGCCTGCCTGGATGCTACCATGCTTCCTGACATCTTGATAGTGGACTGAATCTCTGAACCTGTAATCCAGCCCCAATTAAATGTTGTCCTCTTTAAGAGTTGCCTTGGTCATGGTGTCTGTCCACAGCAAAGGAAACACTAATGAAGACAATGGCTGATATAAATTGTACTTGGCTTCCCCTCCTCCTCCTCCTCCTCCTCTTCATCCTCCTCCTCCTCCTCGTCCTTCTCCTCCTCCCTCCTTCTTCTCTTCCTCCTCCTCCTTCTTTTTTAGGGGGAGATCACAGGGGTTAGGGAGGAGATCTGGGAGGACTGGGAAGTGAGATCACTGTTCATGATGTGAAATTCCAAAATAATCAAGAAAAATATCAAGAAAAAAATAAAAATAAGTCTTCCTTTCTATTACTTTTTGTTTTGTTTTGTTTTGTTTTCCGAGACAGAGTTTCTCTGTATAGCTCTGGCTGTCCTGGAACTCACTTTGTAGACCAGGCTGGCCTCGAACTCAGAAATCCACCTGCCTCTGCCTCCCAAGT
The DNA here is from genome assembly GCA_019843815.1 of Montemys delectorum. Classification (NCBI taxonomy): domain Eukaryota; kingdom Metazoa; phylum Chordata; class Mammalia; order Rodentia; family Muridae; genus Montemys; species Montemys delectorum. The sequence goes on along the minus strand of JADRCD010220639.1, from coordinate 8,344 downwards.
GCTGGGATTAAAGACATGCACCTCCACTGCCCGGCTCTGTTAGCTTTTTGAGACAGGGTTTTTCTACGTAGCCCTAGCTGTTCTGGAATTTGTTTTGTAGATTAGGGAACTCAGAGATCCACTTTCTGCTGGGTCCCTAATGCTGGGATTAAAAGAGTGTGCCACTCCAGCAAATTAGCTTTTAGAGGTCACAAAAAATAAATCTTAAGAAAGGAAATAAATATTGAACCAAGCATTGATGGTGCATGCCTTTAATCCCAACACTTGGGAGGCAGAGGCAGGCCGATCTCTGTGACTTTGAAGCTAACCTGATCTACAAAGTGAGTTCCAGGGCAGCTAGGGCTACGCAGAGAAATTCTGTCTCTAAAGAACAGACAAACATAATAATAATAATAATAATAATAATAATAATAATAATAATAATATCAACAACAACAATGAGCCAACCACATGCACCAGTGGACAGAGGCGCCTGCAACCAAGCTTGACAACCTGAGTTCAGTCTCCAGAACCCAGAGAATAAAGACGACAACTGAATCCCACAAGTTGTCTTTTGACTTCCTTGTATGCACTGTGGCATGGACACATACACACACACACACACATTAATAAACAAATACATAAATAAATAAATGTAAAATATTTAAAATCCTTATTAGTCCCATTCAGCTTTCAGTTTATTCAAAGTCAATCTTGTTGGCCCCTGGGTCACGAGCCTGTGTTTCCCTCCCTCTAACCCACATCTCTTTCGGAGCCTGTGGATACCATCCCCCAAAGTTCCCGACCTTGGTCCTTTCTCACTGGCCTTGGAGGAGACACTACCACTGGCACATTTCTGAGGGCAGAGCCTGAGGAGAAGTCAGCCAGCCCTGCATCAGTAGCAGCGCCTGTGTTGTGGGACCACAGGAGGAGCAAAAAGGAACTAGCCAGGAACCTTGTCCTGGGACAGAGATGGTCTCTATCCTGATGGTCTCTATGCTTGTGTGTCAGGATCAGGCACTCCTTAAACTAGTGATCTCTGCTTTTTTAGAACATTTTGGCCCAGGGCCTGTCATCTTTCCCAAGTGTCTGAGTCCTCAGCCCTAGACCGCCTGCCCCTCCCTGGAGGGAAAGGATGACTGTGGCTATCTACAGGGTCGCTTTTCTCCCTCCACTGAGAGTTCAATCAAAACAAGGTGGAGAGTGAGCATTGCACTCAGAACTCTGGGATTTCTGCGGGGCACTTTCTTGGTTCCCACCCCTATCCTGACATTACTCCACAATTTACCTGGCTCTTATCTGGTGTTGGGGAAAAGAAAGAAGAGCCTAGTGCCTTAGAATTCTCTTTCTTTTTTCTTTTTTTGTTTTTGTTTTTGTTTTTCAAGACAGGGTTTCTCTGTATAGCTCTGTGGTGTCCTGGAACTCAGTCTGTAGACCAGGCTGACCTCGAACTCAGAAATCCGCCTGCCTCTGCCTCCCAAGTGCTGGGATTAAAGACATATGCCACCACTGCCCAGCTAGAATTCTTTCAAATAGGAAAAGCCAGCTACATCTGCAATGCCAGGTGGTAGACACCTGGTGATAGAGGTAGGAGGGTCACAGGTTCAAAGCCAATCTCCCTCAGAAACCTTGGAGCTAGGGGATGTAGCTCAGGGCCACAGCACTTGCCTAGCATTGGCAAGGCTCTGGGTTCCATCCTCTGTGCCACAAGCAAAATAAATAACCAAATGAGGAAGAAACAGGGGAAAGTCGAGGTTATTCTCATTCACTTACAGTGACGAGCTGCAGAATAAACCTAATAAAGCCCCACCCCAGGGGAAATGGGAGCAAGTGAGCATTCAGAATCCTGTGGCATCTTACCAACAAAGTCAGGAAAAGTGGAGAAACCAAAAATAATTTCCAATATGAAACAGAAGAGATAAACATTAATTATTTATATAAATCCCTTCCCAAAAAGCCCAGCTGCATCCTGTAGCCACAGAGACAGTGTGTGGGTGCCTTCTTCCTAGCCCATTTGTAAGAGCTCATTCTCTAAGACCAGGAGAGGGGCTATGGCCGAATCCTGTGACTCTTGCCTTTAGCCCACAGTCTCATGACCACCTCCTGGACCTCAGAGGCTGCCATGGCTCCTGATGTCAGTGACTGTCTCCAGAGGACCCCATGAAGCCAAAGGCTTTGTACCCAGGAGGGCCCACAGAGTACTGGAAACCTGGAAGCAGCCAGTACCATGCCCAGAGCTGGGCTTCTTTGCACTTTCCTTTTGTGTGGCTTGGGTGAACCAAGCACTGTATAAGGAGACAGGGCAGTACAGAGGCCTGCTGGGATGCTGCAGGATAGCTCCAAATTAGGCTGGTCATGTCTCCAAAGAACAAAGGGGTCCTCTGCTGAAAAAGGAGTTTAGTAGAGACCATAATATTGCTTTCTAAGGGCATCCACTATCCTGATCTCACCTACCCCCAGGCCTTTTCATAGTGTGAAAGGACACACACACACACACACACACACACACACACACACACACTGAGAGAGAGAGAGAGAGAGAGAGAGAGAGAGAGAGACAGAGAGACAGACAGACTGACAGAGACAGAGAGACGGAGACAGAGACAGACAGAGACAGAGAGACAGACAGACTGACAGAGAAAGAGATAAAAACCATAAGAAATACATCATACCCTAGTGTTAGCCCCACAGTGAATGGAAGGATACTGAGTTTTAATTTATTTCATTCTGTTTTTGAGTCCCTTTCTTTTTAAACATCATCATCTTTATATAGAATTACTTTGTCCCACTGTTTGTAGCCCTCACACATTTTGAAACTAACAACACCAGTAGCCACACAACACAGCAATGTAACCACACAACACAGCAATGTAGCCACACAACACAGCAATGTAGCCACACAACACAACAATGTAACACTCAAAGGTTCTATAAAATGGCCTTGTCTCTGCTGATTTTAAGTTGTATACGATGTCACTCAATAAGACCAAGTGGTATTCCAGTGCTACCTAGCATAAGTCACAGTGAGGCCAGGGGGCGACTTCCAGCTCTTACTGCCTATGGGTTCACAGGAGTCAGTGCGAGGCGAGCCTGCTATGACAGGTTATGGCTACAGCACACTGACAGCATATCAGAGAGCTCTTTGGCTTTGTTTTAGGATAAACGAACACAGACTAGTGGGATCTGGAAGGATGGAGAGCCAGCAGGTTGGGCTTTTCATTGCTGATCCGGAGAAGTGAAAGTTGGGCTTGCTTCTCCCTAACAGTCAGTGATGTCTGTGGAGTGAGGGCTTTGTTCCGACTGGCTGCCAGCAGGCAGAGGAAGCAGCCTAGCAGAGCACATACACCGAGCAGGAGGACTGGAGGCAGAGGCTAGCTGATGTCCAAGGATGGTTACTACTGCCTGGTACCTGCTCCTGGGTGTAGACTCGATTCACCATCTGTCATTTGTCACTTGGGGGCATCACCACAAGCTATGGGTCCTGTACTCCCTCAACCTTGGACTCCACCTAGCTCACAGCTAGGCTGCCCAGCACCTCCACCATCCCTGGTGGGAGCACACTGGTTTGGTTGATCTGGACCCTGAGTGGAAGGAAGAATCAGCTTGGCTGTTCTCACTCAGATGTGGGGTAAGTGGGCCAGTGGCCCATAGTACAGAGAGGGGCCAGAGGGAGGGGAAGTTCTGCCGCACATACTAAGAGTTAGGGTTAAAGGCTAACAGAGCTTTTGCTAGAGTGTCTTCCCATGTTAGCAACAGGGAATTCTGGGCAGAAGCCCATCCTATGAACAGGGAGTGTAGAGCAGGCAGCCTGTGGGTCTGGACCCCATTTAACCCCTCTTCTGAGGGATAGAAACTTGCTGAGGCTGCTGACCAAACCTGTGCACTAGCTAGGGATCACCCCTTAAAGTCAGCAGCTTGTGTCTTTACTGCGTGTATGCTGAATGTCTACTCAGATCAGGAATGTCCTGGGTGAGGGCAACCCAATGAGGCTGTTTAGGGTTGAAACTGAGCTCCAGGCGAGGAAGTTAGCTATCATCAAATATCATCTGCCTGGGGGGAGAGTGTTGCACTTTCCCTATCTAATATCCCCATTGAGATCAGGATGCTGTATCCACCCCTCAGCTACCTCGCCTAATTTGAGGGTTGGCAGCTACACAGAAAAAAAAAAAAAAAAGTAGCCCTAGCACCTGGACAAAGAACTAAGAGAGAAGGAAACGGCTGTTGAGCCAGAGGGAAAGCCCACTAGCTACACCGGAAGCATCAATTCGCAGTCCTTTATAGTGGCTGAGACAGCTGCTGAGACTGTTGAGAAAATGCAGGCTTGGCTCTTTGGAAGCTGATTCAGGAATGCCTCCCAGGAGAAAGCTGCTTGGAACTTGAGGCTATCCATTTTCCATCTTGCACATGCATCTGTGCGCAAAGTCCAGGCTACGCACAGCAGCGCTTCCCACTGTAAGATACTAGAAACGGCGTCTAGGATCCTCAGGAGCAAATCAGCTTGTACAATTGGAGGGGAGTGGTGATTTAAGAGGGAGAAAAGTCTGTCTGAAGTGACAGGGAAGCAGACAGAAATGGCGGAAGCAGAGTGCGCGTGTGTTGTGTATCGTGTTGTGTCTGCAAAACAAACGTGCATGGTGTGTGCATATGCATATACGCATGTGCATATACACATGAGCATGTGTGAAGGTGTTCATTTGTATGCATCCAATGTATGTATTTTCTCACATATAAGTGCATATCTGCGTGAGCACGTGTTGTATATGTATCGATATACACCTATCATATCAACCATCCTAGATAGAGTTCCATTACTGTGATAAAACACTCTAACCAAAATAGCTTGAGGGAAAAAGGGGTTGTCCCAGCGTACAACTCTCAGGCTACGCTCCATTAATGAGGGAAGTCAGAGCAGGAGCTCAAGGCAGGAACCTAGAGGCAGGAACTGAAGCAGAACCTTTGAGAGTGCTCCTTGCTGGCTTGCTTCTCCTGGCTTGCTCAGCCTGTCTTCTTATAGCCCCCGGAACCACCAACTAAAGGGTGGAACCACCTACACTAAGCTGGGCCCTCACACATCAACCATCAGTGAAGGAAAATGTACCACAGGCTTGCCAACAAGCCAGTCTGGTGAGGGCATTTTCTCAGTTGAAGTTCTCTCTTCCAACAGAAGTCTAGCGTGTGTCACATTAACACAAAATTAACCAGTACATCATCTATTCATCTGTGTGTGTTCACCTACCCATCTCTCCTGCTGCCTATCCTATCTTATTCGTCCATCCATCCATCCATCTGTTCCTCAATGGATCCATTCATCTATTCACTCATTTACCTGCTCATCTACCCATATGTGCATCCATTCATCAGCTAATCCATCTATCCATTCATTATTCATCCACCCATCTTCCCAGCCACCTATTCATCTACACATCTATGCATCCATCCATTAACCTACCCATCCACCTATTTATGAATCCACCCGCCAATCAACTAGCCCATCCCCTGCCCGTGCATTCATCGATCCACCATCCAGCCAGCCAGCCAGCCAGCATCCAGCCAGCCAGCATCCAGCCAGCATCCATCCATCCATCCATCCATCCATCCATCCATCCATCCAACCATCCATCCATCCATCCATCCATCCATCCATCCATCCATCAATCCATGATCTCTTCCAATCTTAAGAACTAGAACAGTGGTGGGGGAGAGTGAAATGAGAGGATGAAGAGGGTGGGAGACTTTGCACTATAAACTCTCACTGTGTACAGCAGGTAAGGGTCCTGGCAATCCATATGATATGAGAAGTAACTCCATGAAGTTGTCCACTGGCCTCCACATGCATGCCCGCTCTCATACACACACATCACACGCAAAGACTAAGTAAATAAATTTTCAAGTCCTGTGCCCTTCAGACAAAACTTTCAATTCCTGGAAGACTGGCAGACCCAAATCAAGTTAGAAAGAGAGATGGATTTCTCATTCTGGTCACATTGCTACCTGCTAGCTCTAAAGGTAGCTAGTTCTAACGAGAACACCATCCCACTGGTGGAGTGGGTCCCACACCCCACACAGGGCCTGTAATGCTAGTTCACCTGCAGAAGCTTAGCTGGAAGTGAGATGATCTCCTAAGAGCTTCCTACCAAGTACTATCTTATGGCTGTTATGCAGAATGCAATCTCTTGCCCAACCACCAGCGCTTCTCTCTCAATCCTCTTACATCCTCTGTCCCTGGGCTGATGTAGTCATCCAGCTAGAAGTGGATACCTGGATTTCTGCGGTGAGTGGCAGAGCTGACTGGGCCTGCAGCCAAAGCCAAAGGGGCAGAGGAAACAGGGTGAGCAAAGCTTGAACGTAGATGAAAGTCACAGACAGCCCAGAGAAATTCTGCCCTGGCATCCACATAGGGCTACTTGGGTAGCACATATAACAGAAGGGCTTACATACAGCAGGGCAGCACAAACACCTGCTGTGTAGCCACATTTGTAATGGGGGGGGGTTGTGAACGCAGCTGCCTGCCCACAGGCCAGCTTGAGCGGTAGGGCTGCCTTCATTCTCTGCATAACACTCAGCCTACACTCTCTCAGCACGACTCCCGCCCAGCAAAGCTCTGAGAAATCAATGTCAGCAGCAACTGAGTCCACCGTGTTTCCATTTCGCCCCCTCTCTTCGCACTCCTAAATTTGCCTGCATTGGTAATGAAAGGATTATTTTCATCTGATGTTTGGAGAATCCAGGCTGCTGGCGCACGTGTGTGTGTGTGTGTGTGTGGGGGGGGTGCTTAGAGTAAGGAAGGGGTATGAAACTATTGACCCCTGAGTATACAAGGTACCTGCCACTTTCCAGGGCACCTGGACTGGGTACAGGCCAGAGGGGGGGGTCTACTTAGGAATACTACATCGTGCTTCAACAATGGGAAGCAGCAACTACCCCTGCTGAGAGAGCATTGAGCTGACTCTCTCTCTCTCTTTCCCTCTCTCTCTCTGACAACATGCAGGACACAATGGAAGCCAAGCACTGCTCCCTGGATAGGTAGACCAATGACTTGGAGAAGTAACCCTGGGGATTCTCATCTGCACCCATGGCTGGCCAGGGCAGCATGAGGCGGGGCAGGGCTAGCCATCTGCAACCCAGCCTGGCTCAGCTGGGAACTGGGAAGATTCCTGGAGCGAGTGCTAACACCATTCACATTCTCATTTCCAGGAATAAAATCAGTTCTACCCAAAACCTCATTCCCTCAGTCTCTCCAGAGCAGATGGGCTGGACCAAAGTAATCATGGACACTCTGATTTTCCTCAGTCATCGCTCACCCCATACTGCCCACCATCACTGCCCACTCCCATTTCTGGCTCCCCAGCAAGGAAGAGAAACCTCTCGGGCCAGAAACCAAGAACATCATAGGGTGCAGTAGCCAAGAGGGCCTTTTTTCAGACTCCACAAGGCACCCTTCATCCAGCAAGATTAGCTTTCAAGCCAAAGTTGAGAGGCCTCCATACCTAAAACTGGTTCTTCTATGAGCTGAGACAGCCTGACTTCTAGACACAGGGAGATGAGATGAGTCTTTGAAGAGAATATGAGGCATTCATAAACATGATGGGCATACTTCATGGGGGAGGAGTCAGTGGCAGGTTAAAGGAAGGGCCAGAAGGACCAGATTAACTTCAGTGATCCAGGAAAGAGCATCTGACACTTTTTCTCAGTCTCAGTCACAGGGCTACCCTGAATGACAAGGACAACATATGCCCAAAGCCCGACCCTCACCCGTCACCACCTGCACCTTGCGTGTCATTGCGGCTCCTGTCTCCTGGTTTGTATTTGTTCCACCAGCAGCTGCTGGCTGTTCCAGATGGAGGAGCAGGTAAGGCACCGGGCACACACTGAATCAGTCGGAAATGATACACAAGGCAAAGCTGGAGGGCATCTTGACTTCCAGACCCCTCTCTCTCCTGGCTCCTCCATTCTCACTCACTCTGGTTGGCAGCAGAGCTAGAGAGAGTCACACAGATGTCCTCAGCTAATGTCCCATGGGTGACAGCTCTGCTTCTGCACTGACCCATGTCCTACAGGGTTTGCCATGCAAGCCTAAGGAATGAGGTCCAGCTCCCCAGCACCCATGTGGAGACGTGGTAGCACACACCTATGATTCCAGAATAATAGTAGTGTGGGAGTGGATTTGGAAATAGGCAGATCCACAGAATTCACTGTCCAGCTGATCCAGCTGAATAGGTAAGCTCCGGGTTCTGTGAAAGACCCTGTGTCAAAAACTAAGGTGGACAACATTGACCCTGTGTCAAAAATAAGGAAGACATCTAACCTAATATCAACCTCTGGCCTGAGAGAGAGAGAGAGAGAGAGAGAGAGAGAGAGAGAGAGA
>JADRCD010220638.1:3034-31631 GCA_019843815.1 Montemys delectorum | reverse complement strand
AGAAGAAGAAGAAGAAGAAGAAGAAGAAGAAGAAGAAGAAGAAGAAGGAGTAGAAGAAGGAGGAGGAGGAGGAGGAGGAGGAGGAGGAAGAGGAGGAGGAGGAGGAGGGAGAGGAGAAGAACTGATGAACTGACAGAGGGGGAAAAAAATAAAGCTGGTTCCGTTTCCTCCTGAAGCTAAGGAGATTCAGATAGCTAAGGTAGCTAAGCCACTGACAAGAATAAGTAACTTACAAAAAGATAGCAGTTAGTAAATGCACAGAAAATACAGAAAGAAATTCACGACCCCTCACACACCTCTGTTTTACAATCACTAATAAAATAAAGTAGACAAGCTTAAGTGTCTAGGAGAAATTTCCATGGAGAACAGAGAGATAGGAAATGAAGTTGATATCCCTGGAAATCTCAGATCAATTTCAGCACCACCTAAAGAGCAAGAGATGAGATGGTGAGTCTCCTGGATGACAGCTCCATGAGGGCAGATGCCACCTGTAAAGCATTTTTCTAGATAGAATGTAAATCAAACCTTTTATGCTGGCTGGTTTGATGTCAGCTTGACACAAGCTAGAGTCATCAGAGAGGAAGGAGCCTCCATTGAAGGAATGGCTCCATGAGATCCATCTGTAAGGCATTTTCTCAACTAGTGCTCAATGTAGGGCAGGGGGACAGCCCATGGGGGGTGGTACCATCTCTGGGCAGGTGGTTCTGGGTTCTATAAGAAAGCAGGCTGAGCAAGCCATGAGAAGCAAGCACCATGCAGGCAGCATCCCTCCATGGCCTCTGCATGCAGCTCCTGCCTCCAGGTTCCTGTCCTGTTTGAGTTCCTGTCCTGACTTCCTTCAATAATGAGCAGCAATGAGGAAGCATAAGCTGAGTAAACCAACTTGCTATTTGTTCATGGAATTTTATTGCAGCAATAGAAACCTGAACTAAGACATCTCTCAACACCTCTCAAATTTATGTGACAGTATACAGAAAATAGAGATGCAATTAGGATTTGCATAGTGTGTTTATATCTATTTTGATGTTTTCATTCACTGTCCTTCCTTATGGGGGAAATGATATGATATGTGGAATTTATTTTTAAGACTTTCAGAAAAATATTGGAGAGACAGGTACAAGATTAATAAAACATTATTCTCTATATACTTATGCATATGTAAAATTTGCATTCAAAGAATAATGAGGCATCATGCTAATTAGAAAGGTACCTGGCAAGGAAGAATACAGCCGACACTTCCTTAACCTCAACAAACTGTGGGAGTACTTGGAAAGTCTTCATTAGCCATAGAACAGGGGCTGTCCTTAAATAAGACAGTACACAGGGAAAATGTCAGAAAATTGTATTGGAGTTGTACTGTGTTTAATGGGCTGATAAGGATTCAGTCGTTTATTTTTTAATAAATGTCACTCTAGAAAGGAAGTTTACATTAAGCAATAAGATAATATTATTTTGAGAAAAATGGGTCATTTTAAAGATATTCACAATGAGCTGTTATGAGCAACTGAAACAATTTTGGCACTTGATTTTGACTATGAGTTGGATTGAATTAAGAAATGCAGAGGCTTAACTGAGGCACACCTTTGGGTAGAATGTGTTAAGGTGTTTCTCGAAACAACCAAGAAGAGAATGTTGACATCATTATCCCAAAGGTTTGGGTTCCAGGCACAGTTTAAAACAAAGGAGGACAAAGCCTTGAATACCAGCTTGCTCCTTTTCCGCTTCCTGATTCTCTAGGCGAGCGCTCATTCCTGCCGCCACTGTTTCTGTCTCCTCTGTGCAATGCTTTTCCCACCATGCTTTTCTCACCTTGGGGGACTGTAGCCCTTGAACCAAGCCACACTAAACTTTTGCCTCCTAATTGCTTCCTATCAGGTATTTATTTGCTCATAAGAAAAGCAATATTCAAAATCTGTAAAAAAAAAAAAAAAAAAAAAAAGAAAGAAAGAAAAGAAAAGAAAAGAAAAGAAAGGAGGCAGACTTTGCCTTACTTTAAAATATATTATAGCTTAACATAGTGCCAACCATTTTCGAAGTATTTCCCACGGGCAGAGATCCAGAGGTTTTGTATTTTCTCTTTCCCACCCGCTCCCTAACATTAAAAATCATCACCATTTAACTGGGAGATGAGGAGATTGGCAACCAAAGCAGAGGAGCCAAGGGTCTTGAGGCATCAAAAGATGAGAAATATAAACAAAACAAATGTGCTGTGCGTGTCACCATCAAACTCCACTAGCTACAGCCATGCTGTTTTCTCCCTGACAAGCGATAGACAATGAGGCGTCACTGATCTCATGCCCAGACAGATTCTTGGTTCTGTCTGTTGTCTACCCAAGCAGGTAGAACAAGGAGCTGGTCTAGGGCAGCCAAAGCAGGAATACTAAGGAGGGGAAATAATGAAACTTTCCATTGGAACGTGCAGACTGCGGGCTTAGGGAGCTTCCCCCACCCTTCCCACCTCCTGAGACAAGGAGCTTTCTCTAACCGTGAGGGCTCTGCTGACTCATTTCTTGGATTCACTAAACAAAAAGTCCCTCGATAAGTCACCATAAGGAGTCCCGGAGAAATCCGGCCACAGCTACAGGTTTTTTTCAGGGAGTCTCACTAGAAGTAACAGAGAAATAATGTGATACTCTTGGAAAAGCCTCCGAATGTAAACACAGAGCAGAGACAAAGACTCCTGAGTGGAGAACAGGCTTAAGAGGAAAGAATGCATGCTACTGACAAGATGGGGCCCGCGAGGGAGCAGAGTGATGTGTGGTCATGAAAGGGGAAGTAGTCATGGCAGTCATGGGACCAGGGGGAAAGGCTCAAACAAGGGGGCCAGATGGTGAGCAAACTGAAGGAAGGCATGGTTTTGAAGAAAGTTAAAGGGAAAGGGAGAAAGAAAGTAGCCCCAGTCTGCTGGGTGCCTGCTTCCATCTTTCATTTGAAATTCATCTACATTTCACATCTGACTCGCATGGGAGATTGAGAGTGAGGCAGATTTACAAGGTAAACTAAAGGTGTCTCCTCCCTAAGATATGCCTTCTTTCTGAGCTAAATGATTTCCTTCTTGGAAATAAATGGACTATCCCAACTAATTTGTCATATATGTTTCCGTTATTCAAAAAATACAGAAGCAAATTTGTCCATCACAAAAAAATTGTCTTATTACTTGTTTGGGTATGTATTTCTTTTCCAAAATATGTCATTTGCCATTTCCTGTCTTTCTCCTGTTCAAATTCATCAAACCTTATGCAGATCTCGGTCCTGAGAAAGAAGCTTGGTGAGGCAGAGTGAAAAGATAAGAAAAAAACCTGCAGATGTTGGGGGAGAGAGAAACTCCTCAGTTCAGACTGTGGTTGAATCCACTCACTGTCTGAGAAGCAAAAATTCCATCCCGTTTAACAGCATTCACTGCAAAACAGTGTGTTGAGAAAGTTGGGAAAGGTCTTTGTTTTATGTTGAAGTAGCAAAGAGCCAGGCTTAAGACATGTATATGAGCTTGGGTTGGGTCTCACTCTTTCGAATCTTATCTGGGACTTTCAAAAACAAAGCTGTCATAGAGTTTCTATTGCTATAACAAAGCACCAGGACTAATTTGTAGTTCATCTTCCAGGGAAGTCAGAGCAGGAACTGAAACAGAGGCCATGGACCAATGTTGCTCTCTAGCTTGCACTTCATGGCTTATGCAGCCTGATTTCTTACAGAGCCAAAAACCACCTGCCCAGGGATGGCACCACCCACAATGGGCTGGGCCCTCCCCGCAGCAACCATTAACTAAGAAAATAACTCAGAAGCTTGCCTATAGGCCAGTCTTTTAGGGTCATCTTCTCAACTGAGGCTCTCCCTTCTGTAAGGACTCTAGTCTGTGTCAAGCTGACATAAAAGCATGACATCACAAAACCCATCGTTTCCAAGGAAGATCCCCTAACTTCCTCTATCCCTGTTATCTAGACTTAAACCTTCTCAGTTATAATCCTGTCTGGTGCCTCTGAAAACCTCCCTGTGAAGGAATCATTTAAGATTCCTTCAAAGTGCTTTGGTGATTAGAATTTCAGAAACCACCAGCTCTTGACTATTATAGACTATGGAGTGTGACTCTTCTCTGAAAACCTCGTGCTCTCAGGAATATCTTATGTTCTTCTCAGTGTTTGTTACTGTTGTGGGAACTATATAAAATGAATCCACCCCGCAAACTCGCTTTCCCGCTGGGCCATGTTTTTGAGCCTCAATACTAAGCTCCTCTTATTATTTTGTTATTCTCTCCCAGCATGCTACATCTCGCTCGCATGCAACTCTTTACACACCCCACAATCATTCGTCTAAATAGCGCCTAAGATCCGGTAAGTAAAGCATGACTCTTAAGGCCTTAATATCCAATCAGATTTATATAATAATATCACAATTTACAAGATGCCAATACAATAATTTCAGAACCAAATAATAAAGACAATATTCTAACCCAATTAATCTATTTTGTAAAAACCTTTGCTTGGTTGTATAACTTTGCGGGGTTAGGCTCGTCCTTGTCCTCATCGTTTGTCTCCATGGTCCCGACCCTCCAGCTCCTCTGACTCTTCTCCTCCTCCCGCTCCTGCTCCACCTCTCTATTCCTGTCCAATCATAGTTCTGTCACTGCCCTGATATGACTGGACAGAGAAAATGCTACAGCAGTTACCTCTGTCGTGTGTGTGTGTGTGTGTGTGTGTGTGTGTGTGTGTGTGTGTGTGTGTATGTGTGTGTGTGTGTGTGTTTTAATGCCTTTTAGGGCTGGAGAGATGGCTCAGCCGTTCAAGGCTAGGCTCACAACCAAAAATATAAAATATGTCTTTTAATAAACTCTACATCTGTTTTATACTGGATCCTCATGAAACTCTTTTCTGTGACAAGGCCAGTCTTACTTGAGTGAAGGCCCTTAAGTTAGGAGCCTCCCCCAGGCTCCCATGGGTTACAGGGTATAGCTATCCCTCGCTGCCTCCATCACTGGCATCTCTTACAAAGACACTTCAACCCTCCAGCCTATTCCATTATGTGTGTGAGAGTTCTTCTTCCTCTCTCCTTTGCTCTAGTTCCAAACTCCATTCTAGAATCTTCCCAAACTCTGTGTCTCCCTTACTGGCTTGTGGTGTAACTTTGTCTAGCTGGCTTTGGCATTTATGTATTTCTTGCCTTAAGGGTAGATTTAATGCTCATAGAACTGGAGAAACGGAGAAGCCGGGACATATCACAGAGTCCTGGGGACTTGCAAGGGGTTCTGTGCCCCACTATGATACCTTTTGATAGAACTTATCAAAGGTTAGTCCTTACAGCGAGGTCCTGCAAAGCTCCCTCTCCTCACCTTCACTCTCCTCTCTGTTGACTACTGATGTCTTGCCATCTGATAGCCTGTGCTACCTCAGTATTCTGATAGCATTACAAAAAAAAAAAAAGCCATCACCAGATGTAAACCCTGACACCAGAACTCCAGAACCACGGGTAAGAATAAACCTTCTTTTCTTAGAAATATGTCCAACTTCAGGTGTTCTGTTATAATAATGCAGAATGAACTAACATGACACCCACTGTGGACATCTTGCAGAGGATGAAGCAAAGTTAAAAGAAATATTTCCACATCAGAGCTTTCTGCTGGCAAGAACAGCGCAGTTCCATCAAGTATTAGTGAGAAGTACCATAGCATCAGCTTCTAAAAGACACCCAGTCCGTTTTCAATTTGTCTGTCAAAAGGATGACCGATTCTTGATTTTTATGTTTCTAATTGGTTATCATTGCAGAGCTCTGAGAGTTTGAGTGCCAACTCACATTTTCTGTGTCTGTTTCTCTGACTCGAGATAACTACTACTGGGAAAAGAATAGAATCACATGCATTTTTATTAGTAAAGACCCATTCACTTGATGCATTACATATGGCAGTGACCACATCTGCACCAGGGGTTTATTCTGACAATGTCTATTTTACCCATGAGCCTTTGGGACCCTTTTCCGTCTGCTGGTTGCCTTGTTCAGCCTTGATGTGAGACTATTGCCATATTTGGTTGATGCTCCTGGGAGGCCTGCTCTTTTCTGAAGGGAGGAAGAAGGGGAGGAGATTTGGAGGAACAAAAGGTGGAGGGGAGATGAGCATGGGAGGGAGGGGAAACTATAGTCAGGATTTAATATACGAAAAAAGAATAAGTAAATGAGAAAAAAGAATATAGAAAAGGAAGATTTGCTCTGTGTCCTGTGAGGAGGCAGCAGAAAGGACATCCTCTGAAACCCCAAAGTGGCCCTCACCAAAGCCTTGACCAAACTGGGTTTTTTTGTTTGTTTGTTTGTTTTGTTTTTTGTTTGTTTGCTTGATTGGTTTGGTTTTTTGATGAAGAATTCAAAGCTTGGAAGGTGTGTCTTTAGCTGGGAGAAATCCAGACCAGATGTTAAATTTCCCTATGGTCCCTTGTATGTAAAACTCCAGAAAAGATCCCAGAGTTATTTCACCACTTAAAAGAAAGCTTGTTAGATGTTTGTAACAAATATAAAGCATCAACTAGAGTTGCTACTACAGCTGTACAATTTAGGTGTGATCCCTATTTCCATAACAAAATGAAGTTAATAGAGTAGTTTATTCAAATAATATCGTAGGGCCAGGGGGATGACTCAGTAGGTAAGCTCATTTGGCACCAGCCTGACAGCCTAAGTTGGATTCCTAGGACCGAATAATAGAAAGAGAACACTGACTCCCATGCCTTGTTTTCTCTCTCCATTGGCATGCCATGCTATTAGAATACCCGTACACAATGCACACTCTGGAAAATAATCCAGGAATTTAAAAAATAAATTAAAAACAAAATATATGGAAAAATAAATTAGAAGAAAGGTAGCTGACAGATAAGAAAAACAAGCTATAAAGGTTAGAAAAGAAACAGTGATGTTTATTAATTCTGTATGATCTTGCTAAATTCTCTAGAAAAAGGCCTCTAGAGCAGCTACTAGAAGCCATGTTCCTCACAGGCCACACCAAGACAGTCTCGGAAGAGCACACAGAACGCTGTGAGTCATCCAGCTATAAATGACAAAGATCGGAAGTAAGGGATTTTCTTCACCCCAAAGACATCTCAGTAACTAAAGCCATGATACAAAATATAACCAAAGTCAACAAAAGGAAATGCAAAGGAATGTATGTAATTATAGCAAAGACAGGATGCATGGCGTCTTTGCCCCACAGTACCCAATAGGGGCAGATCAGCTAACTCCACACTCTGACTCAGAAAACATAGAGAGGATTAGATCACATAATGTCCTGGGAAGGGCTTAGCCGACTTCCGTTGCTTGAATGGCACCTACATGTCAGTGACCATATTTTCAAACTTCCTCAGTAAAAGTAAGAATGCACCGAAATAGTTTTCAGACCACCTACGTCTACCATACACTAGATTACACAACACATTCCTCTCAGAGAGTATTCTCTTTATGGCAATCATTCCAGCGACTGAAAAACTGTGAACAGGGTTATGACATTTAATTAATTCACAAAATGCAGCTGTACTTCAAGCTCTTGGCAGCTGGCCAGTGACTTAATGTAATTTTTTTTTTTAAAGAGAAAATGGAATAAGAAGTTCCAGTAGAATTTTTTTTTTTAATTTTCTTATTAGTCTTAATTTGGTGAGAGACACCAATAGCTGTGAGAAAGAGTGACAGTGGAAGTCAGCATCAGCGTAAGTGGGAGGCATACCTCAGCCATAACAAGGAAGGTGATAACAATGTAATATGAGATATGCCTACGAGGGAATGCAACCACATCACCAGATCCAAAGATACTTGCGTATAAAGTTAAAAAAAAAAAAATCTAAAGTGCATTAGATTGAACTAAACTACTTGGGTTTGCATAGCTCAAAAATAAAATACGGAGCTTGGCATTAGCTAGAACCGAAGGTTCAACCTACCTCAGCCTTGTTCTCTTGTTCTTCGTGTTGATGTGATTTCCTCCAGTGTCAGTTCACTGTGTAGAAAGAAAGACGGCTGCTGGAAGCTTCTAGATTCACATACTAATAGCACCATGAGAAGAGCCTAGGAAAAGGATTCTGAGAGCTCTCATTTGTAAGACGAGCCAAAACCTGTAGCTAAGGCTCAGCCAAATTCAGGTTCCCACCTTTGTCCCAAAGACTGTGATTGTGAATGTGGAGAGGTCATGTGGACCCTGATGGTTTGGATTGGACAGTTGATTGGACTGGAAACCTGGTCTGCAGGGGAAAAGAGACAGGAACACGAGGCTAGGCCACTGAAGGTCAAGGGAGTACAAATAATCTCAATCTGACTCCGCAAAGCATGGTCTCCTCTCACAGAAGGGCCTACTCCTTTCTCTCTTCATGCCTATTAGCCAACTCGAGGGGTAACTATTCTAGCTAGGCTGAATGAGATCATATATCTTCTAGATCTTCACATCAGGAGTGTAGAGTTATGTTTGTCAGCCTCCTAGGACAGTGCTCCAATGAAGTGTGCCATCTTCTGAAGCAAAGGCTAGATCAAGTTTTAGCCACACTATGTTCCCATCCTTTACTTTTCCCTTGGCTCCAAACTGATTATTTTTCCTCTTTGATTTTTTACACTCTCCTCTTGTTTAAAACTCACATCCACACACTCTTATTTTTCCTCTTTCTCTTTCTTTCTTTCTTTCTTTCTTTCTTTCTTTCTTTACTTATTTACTTATTTATTTATTTATTTTGAGACAAGATTTCTCTATGTAGCCCTAGCTGTCCTGGAACTCACTCTGTAGACCAGGCTGGCCTCAAACTCAGAAATCCATCTGTCTCTGCCTCCCAAGTTCTGGGATTAAAGGTGTGTGTTACCACTGCCTGGTTCCCCTTTCTCTTTCTTTTCCCTACAATTATTTGTTCACTTTCAATTTCTCTTCTCCTCCTACTTATTTTTGTATATGTGCACATTCAGGTATGTGTGCTGGTGAATGCATGTATATATAAGGGCATGCATGTGGAAGCCAAAGGAAATTTGAGGTTCATACACCATGTGCTATTCATCATTCTTGAGACAGGGTATATTGCTGGCATGGAACTCACAAACTGAGTAGACTAAGCTGCCTGGCCAGTGACACCAGGGATCTGCCTGTCTCTGTTCCCATGGTGTTGGGAGTACAGCTGTGTTCTACCACAGCTGGCTGCTGTTTTCAAACACTGAGTCTGGGATCGCCGTCATATCCATATGCTTACAAGGCAAATATGTTACTGACTTAGCCACCTGCCTAGCAGACACACACACACACACACACACACACACACACACACACACAAACACTCATTTAATGGCCTACTCCAGCAAGGGCCATTTATAGCTACCAATTGTAGAAACAGTGTTTCTGATGGCCCTGACTCTGTTACCTACTTCTTGAATTTCCATCTCACCACACAAAATGTAAAGAACTGGGCAAAGTCTAAATGAGCAATTAGTCTAGTGTTCCTACCTATGTTTTGGTATGCCAAACTTCTTGGAAAACACATCCTTATTGTGAAAACAGTTCTTCTCAGTTTATTGTAGCCACAAATGAATTCATGAAATAGAAAGTATTTCCTAAAACTGTAGAAGTCTTAAACTTACAATGTCAAAGTTTCTCAATGCCTTTATAATTTTTATGAAGATCATTTTATTTGAACTGTTTTCCAAACCGTAGTGCCTCTCATTGAAATGAGTATTGAGCTTTCCTCTGCCACTTGCTTTATATGAAAAGGTAGCAATAAAAGCATTGTGAGCCAGAAGGTAGCCACTGAATGACCACAAAGAACACACGTAGTCGGTAAGACAATGGGATTACCCAAAATGCTTTAAGTTCTAAGCAAATAATAGCAACATCGTTAATGATCCATTTGATTACCAGTCAACACCAAGAAGACCAAACACAGCAAAAGTCCATTTGAAGCTGTAAGCAGCAGGCCATTTGTTTTCTAACTTCTTTTGGAGAGTCTCTTATCTATATCTACAGGCCATAGTAGAGTCATTGGCTTATGGAAGGACTCAGTTTTATTTCCTGCCTGACTGAATCAATGAAAACAGTAAAGGGTTCCAGTGTCAGGCCACCTGTGGTCACAGCCTTCCTGGGGTCCTAATCTTCAAGATGCTTCCTGTCATCTTAGGAAGAAGATAAGAGACACAAATACTGTTGCTAAGACTGTCAGACACCTGCTATCATTGTCAGGGATGGAACTGTAAAAATCATTTCTAGAATGAGTCTTCATTCTGAAAATTAGCTTAAAATAGATGAAAGTATGTAGAAAAAAATCCCAGTACTCTCAGATGCTTCTATCATAATCTTAAACACACACACACACACACACACACACACACACAGTGAAATCTATATGCAATCAAAGTGTGTTGATAAATAATGTCTCAAATTTGACAGAATGAACATGCTTTACACTACTCTTCTGTTCCTTAATTAGTTTAAGGCTTTCAATTGGACATCAGTAAAACTGTCCTTATGTCCCCAGTTACACTCCATGCCAGCACTTCTGCAGGCCTACCACCTAACACTAACATGATTAGACAGCAGAGGGTAGTCCACTTTCTACCCTGGTTGCCATCATGAAATCAAAGAATCTGGACTAGGAAGCTTATGACAAAAATCCATAAATCCAGACATGTAAAGAGAAGGGATCGTACAATAATGCGAAAATCAAAAGACAAGTATCACCAAGGATATTGTAAAGGGTGCTTTCTATTTTGTTCTATTTTTCCTTGCTCTAGTAAAATACCCGAGGCTAAATAGTATATAAAGAGGAGAGGTTTATTTGCTGTATAGCTTGGGAAGCTGAGTTTATAATATGAGATGGTTGTACTTTTTTAGCTTTTGTTGGACATCTTGAGGTGATAGTACCATGAGATAAGAGTCCACAATTGATTCAAGGGTCAGATTCTATGTTTTACAAGTCACTCATGTAGCAAACTACCAAGTCCCAAAAGCACTACCTTAAGTCTTCCTTGGGGCAGTTCCTTCAGTGACCTAATAGTCTCCATTAGTCTTCATCTCTTGAAGGTCCACTACCTCACCACCAATAACCCTAGTACCATGGGCATCAAAATTACAACATGAAACAACATCAAACCACAACAATTAACCTATTTGTGTGTGTGTGTGTGTGTGTGTGTGTGTGTGTATGCATACATTAGGTAAATACAAATACATCTGTAAACACATGTGTATACATATTTACACAGAAGATATACACTTGAATGGTCTGATTATTGTCTCATTATGACAAGATGTAACATCCCCACTACCATTAGCAAGACTCAGGGAAAACTTTGACAAAACTCTTACCAACTCCAAACAGAAAAGTGAGGACGGTTGATTCCATTGACTTCATAAATTTCAATTGCATTGTTGAAGTTAATTTTTGTGAAGAGCATGATTTTCACCCTACACATGCTCCAATTTCAGTCAAGAGTCCTGCACTTGGCATCGTGCCTGAGAAGACCTTGCACTGGTCCTCTCATGTGACTCTCCCCTACTCCCATGGCATCTACCTACGAACCTACTGGAGTTCCTGCGTTGTGTTGTTTTTATTCTTTACCTCAGGACCTGACATACTGCGGGTGTGCTCTAAAGGGACCCTTATACTGTGGAGTGCTCCCCTCTGGACCCTGTATGTGGCACAGACCACACCCAAAAATCAATTTCCAAACACAAAACAAATGCAGAGAGATCCTTTACTAAGCAAGGCAAAGAGAAAAGATGGATGGATCAAGCAGAAGCAGCAGCACACAGCTTTGCAAGTAGTTTTTTTTAAAGGGAAAAGAGGAGGTCTGTGTTTGAATGAGCTAGGATGTGTTGGTAAGTTCTAATTGGGTATTTTAATTAGGTTAATCAAAATAATAAAATTTGCTTTGTGGATCTTGATATTTTGATAGTTGGACATTGGTGCTCAGTCTCAGGAATGGATCAGTGGTAAAATAAGGGAATAGACATTGGTGGTTAGCTTTAGGGATGAAATCTAAAGATTCAGAAAGGAGGAGAAGGGTAAAAACCAAAACCTATTGGTGCCATGTTTGCCATATCTGAGCCTGCTAGAGCCCTTCCTGGTCCTCTAGATCCAAAGGGTGGGAATGAATGCCTATAGAAGAATGGAGGGCACCTGGATAACGTTGCTCACCATTTCTAGCTCGAAGTCTTGATGAATTAGGCATGAGTTTCCAACTGAAAATTATTTGATTGAGTTTCTATGTGAGCTTTTTTAGCTCTTCTGGACAACATAGAACTGTTTCTAAACTAGAATCACCTCAATTTTCTCTACAGACAGGCCCTTAGGAGTCATATATAAACTCTGAGAAGAAAGAAAGACATGGGAATGGACGCTTGGGTGAGAGAACCTGATGAGAGCTACATGCAGAGCCCTGATGGCAACGATTGAATAAGACCGTGGAGGGAGACTGATGTTTCCCCTTGCAATACGGAACCAACCACCATCCCGTACCTCAAAAAGGGCAACCAGGGTGAAAACTACCTTCAGGTAACACCACAGGCAGGTGGCTACACAATCAGGGGACCCCATAAACAAGAAAAGGACACAAAATGTGATTAAGCCTTGTGTTATTCTTTGTTTTAAGTCTGTATACTAGAAAGTGGGTGCTAATGATCATTTTAACTAATAAATACTTTTCACTCACTTAAAAAAAAGCATGCAAGTTGATCATTGGAATTATTTAATAAATTGCTCTTTAATAATAGACCAATAGACTAATAGCTTTCTTTACATGTTTTTTACTGCAGAATTCTTCAAATACCAATATCCCTAAATGTCAACCATCTCCACAAAAATTTTCACTGTAAATACTACAGCAAATCTTTGTAGGATAATGTTATTAAATGATAAAAATTTTAACTGAAGTTTAATTTCAACTTCTTCATTTTGTTGTTTAAAAAAATATGAGATCCAGTGACATTTAAGGGACTTGAAACTGGTCAACAACTAGTTAATGTCAGACCTGAGGCTCAGCCCACCCCCCCACACCACCCACCCACCCCCACCCCCGCATGCTCCAACTTGGTGCACAGGGCCCTTTCTTCTTATCCAAACCCACACGCAAGATGCAAGAGAGCTTTCAAACTGGGGTATGCACACCGCTCCAGGCAATGGCAGCATGCCAAGGAGGTGAAGCCACAGGATAAACACAGGGTGTCTTGCTTCAGTGTAAATATTACTCAAAGATTTGAGAGGAGTTAGGGGAACCACTTTATTTTTATTAAAACAAGATTGATTATAAAGGAGGCTACACATTCTAAATGAATTTTTAAGATTTCAGGCTGTGTTCCTAGTATATGATGGTGAAAGCCTTCTGCTCACTGCTAAGGAGGCTTGCTAAAAGAATAATTGACTAACATAAGGACATCTCTGAAAGAGGTTTTGTGCTAAAGCTCCTCCTTTCACCTCTGTCTCTGACATTCTGTAGTTGACTTTGCATTAGTTTAGTGAAGGGAGTTCCATCCCTGGGATCCACATGGTAGGAGAGAAGTGTGTGTGCTCTCTCTCTCTCCTCTCTCCTTTCACCTCTCTCCTTTCTCTCTCTCTCTCTCTCTCTCTCTCTCTCTCTCTCTCTCTCTCTCTCTCTCTCTCTCTCTCTCTCACACACACACACACACACACACACCAATTAAGAATGTTTTAAAAGGATCTGAAGTCTCATCTCTAAGATTTTGTTGCCTTTCTTAATCTTTACTTTTAATTTTACTCCATAAAAAGTAAAATGCGTAAAATTAAAAGAAAAACTTTTCAAATACAATTTTAGTAGAACCTAAATGGAATATATTTGTAGGTTTGTAAAAGTTTTTGCCTACCATTTTAAAACTATGTAAAATGTACAAAATTTAAACAAATGCTGTGTTTTGTCATTTCTCCATGCAACATATTAATATCTGAAATGCTGTGATACATATTCAGTGCACAAATAAAGACAGGCCAATAAATTATTTTGTACACTTTTTAAGCACTTCTTTAATGGGCTATATCTCTCATTTTATTTCTGGCACAATAACCTTTTAAACAACAGTTCTCAGGGGATTACACCCTATGTGTTAATTCCAGCCCCCAAGCTCTTGAGTCTTCTATGGAGACCACCTTCAATGCTCTATTTTAACACCATTTTTTTTCAATGTTTAGCAGCCAGATCCATCTTAGAAAGCTATATGTGATTTCTAAATATCAGGGTCCAATTTACAGACCAGATCCCAGCTCGTTCTGTTCAATATTTTTTAATGCAGTGTATAAAGTCCTGACTGAAAACAAGAGACACCACAAACTGGATCTTGGTTTAAAAGTTCCTCCACGTGTCCCAGCTGAGAGAATCTTGACTTACATGAAAGAGATTGTAGAGAGGTCAATGTGACTGGTTCCGACGCAGCTAACACACATAGCAATACATACATACATACATACATACATACATACACACACACACACACACACACACACACGTACATTACATTACATACATACAAGCTCTGTTAGAAGAGATTTTTCCAAAGGAAACAGTTATTTATTTGCTGTTGGCCCACGCAGTCAGCAGCAAGTTCTACTTCCTGTGTGTGTGGCTAGAATCTTCAGGATAGCGCCAAACTCACTCTCCAACCTAGGTATGGGTGTATGATGAGACCTTGGTGCAAATATATGTTAGGGGTACCCAGACCACAGCATTTGAAATAAAAAAAAAATCTTAATTCTATGATTTCAAATCAAAATCGGTGCAAAATAATAATCCATAATGAGTAAAATGTCAAATTTTATATAAGAATAAAGTCGTAATGTTTCCCCATTTGTGTGAGAATACTCCCGAGACTCAGCAAAGAAGATCTCACTCCTCATTGTACAATTGCTGGCAGCCTACAGGGATGCTTCATTTCCATAACGATGCTCCTTCATCGACTCTGAAATGATTGCTGGGTGACTGCTTGCTCTGGCCCTCAGACTCTCACTCCTGGGTTCTGACACATAGATGACCGCACTGTGTGTCATGGCCTGCACGCCCCGCTGGAGAGGGAGAGGACACAGACACAGAAGGTCTGTGATGTACCAGTGTAAACGTCACAGAAGTCAGGGTTTGTCTTTAGAGCTTGCCTGATTTGCATTGGCCTTTAGTGGACAGAAAGGTGGAAAGGGAAGGATGGGGCCTTGGCCACGCCCAGGGGGCTATTGGTGACGTTCACTGCCTTAATTTTCTTGATGTCCAGAAGCCGGAAGTCCTCCTTGCCCGTCTTTACTTGCGCTAAAGTCCGGAAAGTGTCGGAAAATGCTCTGCCAAGCAGTCTGAAGGTAAGAGGCACTTACCTCCCTTGCTAGGTCAACAGCCTTGGACCCAGGTTCAGTGGGGAAGAAAAGGGTATAACACAATGCTCTGCTCTCCTAGAGGATGCCCCTGGGGTCCTGATAAGGGGGCGTTTGCAATGCTAATCTACTCTGTCCCTCTAGTTAAGCTGCAGATCAAGTCTCCATGGCAGTTTGGGGATGTTGGGGATCCACTCTAAATCCTCACTTGGGCTGTGTTGACTGGGGTGCAGGAACTGATCATCAAATATGATTCCTTTGGTAGATTTTAGTGCAATATTTACCCATTCTGCAATTTTAAAACATTATCTCCATGTATCTAAATTCTGAGACAGAGCCCTGGGGAAAGCTGCTGATCTCTTCCTGTGGGGAACCATGCCCATCGCGAGTCTGTATTGGATTACTTTCATTTTCTTGATAAAGCTCGAATTAAGTTGAAATCAGAACACCCTACTCCCCTAGTAGGCTGGCGAAATAGTTCCCAAATCCAACATCATTCCCGAGTAACAACGGCTCCCACTCGGTACAATACTGAAGACCTTAAATTCTACTTTCTTAAAATTTCTACTCACACCGTGGCAGCGTTTTCGAAACCTGTGCCCTCCCCCCTCCTCAACTTGGTTCCCTTCTGCATTCGCGTGATCTTACACTTTCCCATTACCTTACATGTGTCCTCTTCTCTCCGTTGGGCTGGTGTGACTCACCAGGTAATTCTGCTAGGACCCACATTGATGCACACACAGATTTCTTCTGGACACCTTGACCTGTAGTGTACTTTCATCAAGGCCAGCATGTCAAGCACTTCACAGCTGACTGTATCCTCCTTCCAGGAGCTTTTCTTCTCATCGAGCAAGCCACCATGATGTTGCCATCAGCATCATGACTTCTCAGATCCCGTTGCCTGTGCCTTCCCGTCGCCCTTATTATCTGTCTTTTGCCTGGATCCTCTATCCACACAGCATGTGATACCATCCATTGCTCACCTCCATTCCCTGTCAGCCAGTCATTCTTGACTTCCCAGAGGTAGCTTTGTTTGCTGTCTAGAACTGTTTCTGAACCCTCAGTTATCATACACATTGATGCTAGAGGCATCTTCTGGAAGCTTGTTGCATCCTTTCTCTAGTCCAAAGACTCAGCAAGATGTTCATATTGCCCTGTGTTAAATCCAAAGCCGCATTGCCAAATAGTTAACTAAACCCATGTTTTAGGTATCAACAAGGGTAGGACACCAAAGCAGAAATTGAAACAAACCTTGGAAACAACTTCACACAGATCATTGTTTTAAAACACTAATGTAGTTGTCATGTGAAAAAGTAGACCTTCACTAGACTTTCTGCTTGGATTTTACCCAGTAGTTAATTTGTATACATGTATCTGTATATATGGACCATGTGATGTTAACTTATACTTCAAGTGACAGTTTACAAAAAAAAAAATGTGGCTTTTCAGTTATAGTTATTGAAGCCCATAAAAGTTTTATTTGGGCACTAATTAAGTGCACACTTCTAAATCTACATCACAAAGTAAACACTCGTGATATGATTCCCAGACACCTTTATTAACTTATTCTCCCAATTGCTTTCCATGGCCCTTTGCTTTGTGCTCAAGTGCTGATCCCTTGCACTGATTTTATCCTTTGTGCTCTGAGTACCCAACCCTTCCTTCCGTCAGTCAAAATCCTGGTTCTTTTCCTGTCTTTCTTTAAGCCCAGACTTTTGGTCTTGCCCTGAAACCTAGTCACTGAGAGGAACAGGAATTTTGTCTTCCTTTATCTTTACTACTTTATGTCTCTCCTTTCTTATAGCATTTTCCAGTTGCCAACTTCTTGTATCTCAATTGATGTCCCTTACTGTCTTCTACTTAAAGATCTGGTCAAGGAGTTAGAGAAAGGACTGAAGGAGCTGAAGGGGTTTGCAACCCCATAGTAGGAACAACAGTATCAACCAACCAGACTCCCAGAGCTCCCAGGAACTAAACCACCAACCAAAGAGGAAGGACCCATGGCTCCAGCCAAATATGTAGCAGAGGATGGCCTTGTCGGACATCAGTGGGAGAAGAGGCCCTTGGTCCTGTGAAAGCTCGATGCCCCAGTGTAGGAGAATGCCAGGACAGGGAAGTGGGAGTGGGTGGGTGGGGGAACACCCTCATAGAAGCAGGGGGAAGGGAGATGGGATAGGGGGTTTTCTGAGGGAAAACCAGGAAAGGGGATAACATTTGAAATGCCAATAAAGAAAATATCTAATAATTTTTTTAAAAAATATCATAAATGAATAAATAAATAAATACCAACTTATAACCAGAAAAAAATCTGGTCATAGATGGCAGGCATCTTACCAAACTTACCCCTAGCTTTACCAGTAAACTTACAGGATACTAATAGTCTAAACTAAGCACTTCCAGGAGTTTCAAGTAGTCTGGGTGACTGTGTTTAGATCTACTGTTTTTAAAATACTCCTTTTTTAAAATGCCTGCCATGCCTATCCTGTCATAGAAAATGACATAAACCTTTCTCCAAAAAAGTGATCTGAATTACTGTATCTTTTTTTCACCTTTACCTAACCAAAGAGGAAGGCAGGGGCTTGTGCAGATCTTTGTATGCCCGTGGTCACAGTTGCATTATTGGCCATAACTGAAAGGGCATCCACCTATTCATCTATCTATGTAAGTATTAGATGCAATAGAATGTCACTGAGCTTTGCCAAGTGAGTTTCTGATACATATTATTATATAAATCCTAACAACTTTCTGTTGTCTGAAATAGACCAGTCACCCATGGCCAAGGGCTGCAGAGGTCCATGGAAGATACTCTCATAGAATCAGGAAGCAGAGGATACATGCCTGCCAGGCCTTAGGGCAGGGGGAGCATGTGAAGGGGGGAGCTTCAGTTATACACAGAGGAAAGGTTCTAGAAGAAGTCAGTGCTGGTGGTTATAAGGCAGTGTGGATGCAAATCCTTGAGAATATCCCTGATCCTATAGAGCTATAAATCTGAAAATAACAAAAGTGCTAAAGTGTATGTGTGTGTCTGTGTGTCTGTCTCTGTGTGTGTGTGTGTGTGTGTGTATGTGTGTGTGTGTGTGTGTGTGTGTATGTGTGTGTGTTGCCAAAATGCAAAATCATCAGGGAAGGCTACTGGAAGACCTCTTAAGTGAAAAGTCATATGCACTGCTAATGAAGCTTTGGAGGGACTGAAGTTCAGAACTGCCTACCATGGCTCAATGAAACCTAAGTCTTTGTGGCATACTTTGTGGCTCTTTGACATTGAAACTTTGTACTGGAGTCATACATAATTATTGGGTGAAAAGGAACAAGCCATGATCAAAGTTGTGTAAGCGATTAAGTGTGTCAGGGGTTTACAACTTATGGTGATATTTGCAATTTTCCTATTCAACTCATACTTTTCTAAAATTATTAAAATGTCAAATATTTCTTCTGTGACTAAAGTTTTGAAAATGCATAATACTTTTTGGCTGTCAAGTTAATGCATGTTTATTATAAAATATTCAAGTACTTAAAAATGCATTACCTTGAGCTTAGCACTATGGCATTGCCGACAGCACACGGCAGCTACACAAGAAGCTGTGATGGGAGAATGATGTTCACCCAGAATAAATAGCAAGACTCTATCCCAATAAACACACACACACATATGATATGTATATATGCACTTGCATTTATTTTATATGTAGCATAAATCAGTCATATATAATATATATTCTAGAAAGGAAAACTTTCTCATAATCACATCATGACTTTTTGGTTTTAGTATGTACATTTTGTATGTATTTAAATTTTTTAAAAAAGAAAACAGTTATTGTAGACTTACACAAATTACATTGGCATTAACATTTTACTTAAAAATAAATGTCTAGGTGCCCCGATCTCCAGGGAAACACAGTCAATAAAATGCATAAGCATAGGAGAGGTTGGTTCACCTGGGAAGGAAGGACTGGACCTCTTAGAACCTGTTACCTGCAAGCTGGAAGTCTGAGAAAAGCCATGGCCTCGTTCCTGTTCAAGGCCAGTGGCTGATGGCTGGGAGTGAGGTTGTGTGGGGAAAGGGGAAGATGAGCATCTAGCTCCCCAGTTGACAATAAATGTGCATATCTTCATCTTTCTGTTGAGCACCCAATGGCTTGGGTGATGCCCACCATAGCACCAAGAATCAGCTTCTTTTTTTCAGACTGCCAGTTCAAATGTCCATTTTTTTCTGGAGACAAGCTAGCCAACTCTCACAGGTGATGTTTTAACAACTAACTGGGCATCTCTTAGCCCAGTCATGTTCACATATAAAATTGACCATCATACCCTTCACTATATTCTTCACTATTCCTCTATGAGGACATGCCTTAATCCATGTTCCAATTATGGAGAGTGTTTCATAGACACATAGAAGTATGTTGAGATTAATAAGAATACACTTCTCTGTGAAAACTTCACTGTGTTTCTGAGCAGCAATGGCTAGATCAAGTTAAAAAGCATGGTTATAGCTTTAACAGAGATAAAAATTTAATTCTACTTTGGCCCTAAGTCACTTTGCAGTATTTTGATTGACTCTATGTAGGCTGAGAGTTTAGCTACTTAAGATGAAATATCCAGATGAGAACATCTAAGTCTGGCCCAATGAGTTTTTTCAAGATTTCGTTTTGCTCATGTAAAATATAATCCAGCTATTGGAAGACTCAACGCTCCACACTTCAGCTTCCCTTCAAAATCAAGGGAAGTGAGGAACTAGAAGTCTACAGCCATTCTCCACTAGGATATTTATACCCCTCTCAGTTCCTACTGTATTTGTTCATCAGCTCACTCTCCCATCTTAAAGTTTTCTACTTCATAGTCAATCCACTCTCAAAATCTTGTAAATCCCTTTCTGACGCTGCAGTCTTACCACCCACCACAAATCCACACCCCAAATCTTTGATTGTTTTGACTCTGATAATTATGATGTTTGTGGGCCCCAGAACTGCACGAGTGACCCCGTCACTTCTGTTGTATCTTGTTAGCTCTACACGGTCACGGCCAATTATAGACAGGCTGTAATTATTCCATATTACTCTCAGTCAGGTGGCCTACAACTGTTTGTTTGGTAATTATTAAAAAAGCAAAGGGTGTTATAGCTGTTGCTGGGCCTGTACTTTTAAAACAAAGCCTGTAGCAAGAAAATGGACACTATTAATTTACTCAAAGAAAATGACATTTAATCCCTTGTTTGATTCTCATTGAGAACTTATTGATGCTGAACAAACTGAAGTGAGCCACTGGAAGAACATCTCTAAAATAAGCATTATATTTTATCCCTTCTACTTGTAACCTGACTCTAGATGCTCTCTATAAATACAGAACCCTGTCAAACACTAATTCTTCATTTCTGAAGGGACATTTCAGAGTAATTGTTAAAGAGCCAAAATATTCTACCTCATAGAGAATTAACTTAAACATCTTGTTTATACATATTCATATTTTCCCCCTCTCTGGTTAAAAGTTATTTACACATCTCTGCCTAGGGTTAAAAATAATGAGATTCAACCACAAAGATGAGTAAATAATATATAATTGTAGTGTTGGAATTTATCAATTAGAGTGGTTGCCTCTGTATTCGCCTTTCTTTTGATCTTCTTGTAGACATATTGTTATTGACTGCAAATGTCTCAGTATTTTTGCTCATTGGAATGTGCTTTGACAGATTAATTATATGTTATCAGGCAGTTGAAGATCAGCTAAAGATATGTGGCCACAAGAGGGATCTTGATGTCTTGGAGCTGTTCCTTTCTAAAAAGTAAGTGTACTTCATGAAAAATTTTTAAAAATCAACACAGAAAGAATCATTTTACAGTCTTTTACAGAGGCAAATGTTTTTTCATTACACCTTCTTTAAAGACTGGCTGGGTAAGTGACAAGGGTCTAGTGCCTTTCCCACTTCGGAGGGTCTGTCACTTACATGAAGAGGCAAAACATCAAAAAGGATTAAAAGGCAGAGGTTATTGAGCCAGGCTGCCTCAGGATGATCTTGGCATGTTACGTAACTTTCCTGCTAGGATCATCACATTTAAAAACAAATGAAACACCAGCAGGTAAATATGCATTTTAGAAAAACACTGAATATGACTTTAGTATCATGTCCCAGACACTATATGTACTTTCCAAACCCTGCTTTTACATCATGTAGCAATCCTACTCTTGTATAATAATACAACCTTATTATAGGATTGCTATGACACTGAGAGTTAGAAACTAGAAATCTGGTACATAATATGCATTCAGTATGATGATAATGATGATGATGATGATGATGATGATGATGATGATGATGATGATGAATAATGCTTCACTGTTCTTTATTATAAAAACAATTCTTTTGCTATAACCCACAAACACACTTACGTTGATTTTGCTAGAAAACAAGAAAACCTCTCCTTTACATCAAGGTAGCCTTCTAGAGAGCACAGTAATCCCAGTGTCTGAGACAGACTTCAGGCATAAGATGGAGAGGATGTGATGGGTACAGTTTGACTCTGACCACAGTGTATTTCCACTGGCCAATAAGGGACATTCTGCACAGCCACTGTTTGCATTTTCATAGCAATAACACCGCTCTGATTCTTGTGTCCCACAAAATTCCTACTTTAGAAACTAAATCCCTAATGCAACAATGTCCAGAAACAAAACCATTGCGAGTTGATTGGGCCATGGGAGCTCTGCATTTCATTCCTGGCTTAATGCTATTGCCACCAAACAGGCTGAGTTTGCTCCCTGACCCTCACACATCTTCACCATGTCATAATGTATGTAGCAAGAGGACCCGATGCCACCCTGACCTTGGACTTAGCAATCCATTCTCTGTTGTTGAGGACAGGAGTAAGGGTAAGAAAGCGAGCAAAAGAAGAATTATCTGCAAGGGCACACACCATACCCACCCATGCTCAGCAATCTACTGCTCTGTCTTTCTTTCCTCTTTTCTGGCAAAGCATGCCCCTTCCACCACCCTGAGAGCTGGCTTGTGGATGTCTCTATGCCCTTCTGCGCTGGTCACTTTCCTTGAGGTTCTTAGGTCAGTTAGTGTTCATCTTCAGGGCCAGGACAGGAAAGTCATTCCCATTGTCACAGTGCTTAGAAACATGGCTTCTCCTTGAGGTCAGCACAGTCCTTCCAGTTAACTAGCATCGTGCCAGGCACTGATGTATCCTATAGTTAACAGAAGCAAAGGTTGGGTTTTGTACTTTGTACATGGGGGGGAAAGCTATATCATGAAAATCCCCCTAGAACTTTACAATAGAGACAATCCAGGAGTTGCAGCCAACCAGGATTCCCCATTGGCCATTAGTTCTTTTTTTTTTTTATTATTATTATTATTATATGTAAGTACACTGTAGCTGTCTTTAGACACACTGGAAGAGGGCGTCATATCTCATTACGGGTGGTTGTGAGCCACCATGTGGTTGCTGGGATTTGAGCTCAGAACTGGCCATTAGTTCTTTAAGCATCAGAATAAGTTACTATTTAGGGACCACACACCATAAAATCATATCTCTGCCATTGTCAGGATAATACTCTGATGAGAGAAAAGTGAGGAGAATATTATTCTTTCTTTCTCACAGAATCTGAGCAAGAGACAAAGATTCATCTTGAGCCTCGTGCTTACCCTGAGCCTCATCAAATCTGTTCTTTATAAAGAACCCATTCTCAGGTAGTGGACTAGAGAGAAACAAAATGGACAAAGACTGGATTGCTAATCCTTTTCATTAACTTATTATATTTATTTTGTATTGGGAGCTGGATAGAAAACAACTTCATGGAATAAATTCTTTGTTTTTACTTGGCAGGACTCAAGGACCAAACTCAAGCCATTAGCTCTGCCAACAAGTTCCTTTAACCTTGAGTCATTTTAGTGGCCTTGTAATTTTGATTTTTCACCTTCTTAGGCCTCTCTGGCCATGGATAATTTG
This sequence comes from Montemys delectorum, assembly GCA_019843815.1. NCBI lineage: Eukaryota > Metazoa > Chordata > Mammalia > Rodentia > Muridae > Montemys > Montemys delectorum. The sequence goes on along the minus strand of JADRCD010220638.1, from coordinate 8,404 downwards.
TGCGTTATTATATAATAGGCATGGCATAAATTTATTTATTTAAAATCTTTGAAATCCAGCCTCATTTTAATGAAACAGCCCAGTTTAATAATGAATTTAATCACTGTGTCTACAGTGATTGAGAAATTATTCATTAATAAACATATTTCTTTGGCCATATTAAATATTTATTTTTAACTTATTGTTACCAAAAAAGTGTAATTTTTTAGTGGCTCTGAATTGTTTGTTGGTAAGATACTAAAGAGATGCTCCACTTGAAATTTAAACCAATGCTTGGGTATAAATCATTACCAAAGCACTTTGTCCAGCATGGATGTGGGTTTGGTTCTTAGCTTTAAACAAACAAACAAAAAATAAATGTTTTAGAATATAATATATTCTAAACATATATATATGTTTTTATATATAGCAAAAAAATTGAACATGTTCAAAGTCATGCTTTGAGCCTTTCTTGAAATCAGTTTGATTTATAACAGTAATAAAAATGTATATGGTCAAAATGTTGCATCAATAAGGCTTTTGCAACTCCAGCAATGGTATTCAACAATCACAGGAGTCCATAGATAAAAAAGATAGCTTTAAAACACTAGACAAATTAGAAATATTGAACCTGGCTTTTGGTGATTAGTGGTCTTCTTATATGGAAGGCAGCAGAGTCAGGGCAAAAACTATTTCAGTCTATATGCATAAACTAGGTGAGCTAGGTATTTTGCTTAAATCTCTGTTGCCCTTGCAATGACAGTGTCTTCCCAGTGTCTCTTGGTAACTGCAAAGCATACACTTTGTAACATTCATTAACATGTTGTTGTCAGCAAAAGTCATAGTACCATTAGCAGTAAATTTTTACCTCATATTCTTGCTTGGCCCCATCTTAAAATATAACCCATAAACCACAAGAAACTCAAGAAGAAGGAAGACCAAAATGTGGACATTTCATTCCTTTTTAAAAGGGCAAACAAAATACCCATGGAAGGAGTTGCAGAGACTAACTATGGAGCAGAGACTGCAGGAAGGACAAGCCAGCCTGATACAGCTGTCTCCTGAGAGGTTCTGACAGTACCTGACTAATACAGAAGTAGAGGCTCACAGCCATCCATTGAACTGAGTACAGGGTCCCCAATGAAGGAGTTAGAGAAAGAACCAAAGGAGCTGAAAGGTTTGCAGTCCCTTAGGACGAACAACAATATGAACTAACTAGTACCCTCAGAGCTCCCAGGGAATCAACCACTAACCAAGGACTATACATGGTGGACTGATTGTTCTGGCAGCATGTGTATAGTAGAGGATTGCAAAGTTGATCATCAATGGGAGGAGAGGCCCTTGGCCCTGTGAAGGTTCTGTGCCCCAGTGTAGGGGAATGCCAGGGCCAATAAGTGGGAGAGGGTGGGGTGGCAGGCATGGGGAGGGGGGAGGCAGCAGGGTTTGTTCTTCTTGTTTTTTGTTTTGTTTTTGTTTTTTGTTTTTTGGGGGGTCTGGTTTGTTTTGTTTTGTTTTTTGGGGGTGGAAACTGGAAAAGGAGAAATCATATGGCATATAAATAAAGGAAATATCTAATAAAAAATAAAAGCAGATAACACTAAAAAAAAAAAGAATAACTAAGGAAGAATTACTAAGAAAAAAATATAACATTTTGTTGTAGGACAGGCTTGCATACAGAATAAAAATCCCCAGCTTGAGAGCACTTTCAAAAAAGTGAATCACTTTGTTACATTTACGTAATAACCACATTTTTCAGCATCCGTATTAGTTCTATAAGAAAAGTGATAAGGATGACTGGATCCATTGATAATGTACTAAGGGATTAAAATTTATAGGAAATTTCCAAAGAGAGGCTCAAAATCATTATACTTCTAAGTAGAAGTCATTTTGATTATATCAAGGAAGAGTTGAAGTTAACATGCTATCATCACGGTCTAGTGCCAGTCAGATGCATCATGTTCCCAAGATGGAGTCCTTCCCAGAAACAGACTCCAGATGAGAGCGAGAGCGAGAGAGAGAGAGAGAGAGAGAGAGAGAGAGAGAGAGAGAGAGAGAGCATTAGTACTGTGCAGTTCCTATTGAAAGTTGCTTTGGAGAAGCCTGATGGTATACGTTGTTGTATCAGAGAAACTGTGTCATGGAGAGTATGTAAACCCAAAGATGGAGAAGAAAAGTAAATGAGAGAAAGAAAAGAGCAGATGCTCTTCTTAGAAAGAAAAGCAAATGCAAAAAGAATGAGAACCAATCCCAAATCAGGTGGGGGTCACCAACTAAAGGCAATGCCACTGTAGGGAGGAAGATGGCATGTGTGGAGTCAGAGTTGGGCCCTACACATTACACATTAGCTTTTTATTGTAAAATTTTCACTTTTACAATACAGAGCTGGCAGACTCTAAACAAATAACAGAACTTAGTTTTACCAGGATTGAGACAAATTGACATCATTAACCTTCTGATATAACACAGACTTTCAACCAATGTCATTAAGGTGATATATCTGGAATATAACAGTTAGGAAACTGAGATGAATCAAGAATATGCAGCAAATGTAAACTTACAATGACTGGAGTTAGGCCAACTGAATGTAATATATAAGTATTGATAAAACATAAACGAATTATAAAGGAAATGTCGGTGAGTGGGGGGGATGTGAATAATTTGATGGCTTACTTTGCTGAATTAAACTTAGTCTCCTTAGGCGGGTACTGTATTGACCAGGAAAATAGTGAGCAACAAAACCCCCTCCTCAGTTCTGCCCCTAAATATTCTAGCAATATCATCTCCTAATCTTGTGTGGCCACAACACAACCAATCACAGAGTGAGAACCTGCAGACAAGACCAAAGCAGCACTTAGTTCAATTTTTCCCATTGACTTGACAATCCAGTGTCTTTCATTTTTTTTTCTCCTTCCCCAATGTCCAGCAAGATGTTTTAAAGTGAGATCTGTTTCAGCTATGAACTTTACTGGCATTAAAGGCTTAAATCAAATGATATTCTTTCTGAAATTAGAACGTAAGCGTGCCAACGATACTGAAAGGAAAGAGAGCCCTTGCCAGTTCCTCCAGACTACCCTAGCCGTATGGTCAGCCTTGACTTGCGTGACTCGTTGCTAATATTCATAGTTTTTCTTTTTCCTTTCCAGGGAACTGACAGAGGTTGTTGATCTTTCTAGATTTAAGAAATTGAGGTATTTGTGGCTCCATCACAATAAGGTAATGTTATATTTTATCTGTAAGTTACTTAAGTATCGTATGATTTCATCCTTTAATGGAGCTAATATGTAGAATATTAAGTATTATTTGTAAAGCTTAACTTCAAATAAGAAACACACAAACATATGATATACGATACCAAGGATCTACCTATCAGATGTAGGTGCATATTGAGTAAAGCAAAGGGAGATTCTATCAGACCATAGATCTATTTCTGCCTTCCAAGTTTTGTGAAGGGAAGCTTGGGCAGTCACTCCTTTCCTAGGAATGCAAAATCGTATAGTCTATTTGGTCAATGTCTTAGGTCAAGTTAATAAATGAAAACACTTTTCATATAGTATTCTTTCTTTACAAATGAAGCACAGACAGGTATGGAAACATACACACTACCCTGCCTTGGTGAGATGAAATTTACATCTCGTTGTTGGGGAATTTATTGCAACCTCATTTCAAAACATTTCCTTGGGAATGGCATGACCGTAGGTGACCAGCTGCTTTCTTTACTAACTATGGAGATGTAGTCATCCATTTCTTGCCTCCTCACCTCCACTCCTGTCTTTTCCAGGGATGGTGGCAATTGCCTTTATCTATATCTCCAGCCAGGTTTGGTATGGACTGGGATGGTGTGGAGGCTGACAAAAGCAAAGGAGAAACAGTCGTTTGTTTTCTATCCACTAGCACTATCCAGGTTGGTTCTTGACTCTCTGTATCATCTGGAAGCTTCCCTGCTAGGTCTCTTGTGATGTCTTTCATCTACCATGGCGTTCGAAGTTTCCTGTGGTTAGGGTCTGGTGACGAGCCTGTGGTGCTAATAAGGATGATAGGAACATTAGGAGGTGGGACCTAATGGAAGCCTTCTTGTGTTATCGAGGGTCTACTGGAACCATGACCTCTTCCTCGCTCTTAGCTTCTGGGCTATCTTGAGAAGTCATCTGCCACACGTTCCTCCTGAAATATTCTGCCTCACTATCAGCCACAATTCAGCTAGACTAAAAACATAATGAAGGCTCCGGAAGGCTCCGAAATCCAGGGCCAAAATAAAGTCTTGCTCCAAGTTGACTTTCTCCAATATTTAGACATAGCAACAGAAAGCTAGCCACTCTCCAGTTCCAGTTCTTTCCACTTGGTGTTCCTGACCTCGCCTTTATCCAAATACTACTTGCAACTGAAGTCTCTGACCTTGACACTATATAATTTGGCCATCCATTGTAAAGTGTCTCAGATCTACATTATTTTATTAATACTGCATTTATAAACTTTTTACTAGTGTATGTTAATTACACAGAATTATAGGTTACACTGTAACGTCTTCATACATACATTGAACATAATCACTCCTATTATCCTCTCCAAGCCTCCCTCTCCTCCAGGTTCCTCTCTTCATCCCAAACAGTTTTTCCTATGCTTCATATCTTGCTTTTTAAGTCTGTAACCCACAGATAAGAAAAATCATGTACTTTTTAGTCAAATTTCTGGCCTATTTCAAATGATATAATGATGCTCTGTTCTCTCCAATGTTTTTCTGAAATGGGATGATTTTGTTCATCCTGTGATGATTTAATATACCACTTAATATACTACTATACACACAGACACACACAGACACACACACACAGACACACACAGACACACACAGACACACACACACACACACACACACACACACACACATTTTATTTACCCAGTCATACATTGTGAATAGTGTCAAGGTAAGCTTGGGTTTATCTTTGTTGTTCTTTGTATTTATTTTTTGATAAGTATAAAAAATTATGTGGCTGGCTGGATCACTTTATTATAGCATTTATTGATTAGATTATTTGTTCTTTTGGTGTTTAATTTTTGTTTTGGTCTTAATATTTTGTATATTGGTTCCTGTAGAATAGTTGGCAAGTTTTCTCCCACTCCAGTCTGTCTCTTTACGCTAATTGTTTCTTTTGCTTCGCAGAGGCTTCCTTGTTTCATGAAATCCTATTTGTAAATTCTTGCTAATATTTCTGGAGCTATTAGAGTCCTAGTCAAGAAATCATTACATATGCCTCAGTCTTAAACTGTATTCCCTATGTTTTCCTCTCATCACCTCAGAGGTTTGGGTTTTACATTAAGAACTTTGACCAGACCAGATTTTACATGTTCTCTCTCTCTCTCTCTCTCTCTCTCTCTCTCTCTCTCTCTCTCTCT
>JADRCD010220637.1:27749-52620 GCA_019843815.1 Montemys delectorum | reverse complement strand
CAAAACAAAACAAAAACTTATTAAAGAAACATGAGATCTCCTTTGCTTCCATCAGGTTGTAAAATAATAGGGAACATTTTTTCTAAGTGGGTGTACATATGTACATGCAGATATGGTCTATCCCTGAGTCTAGAGCTTACCTATTCAGCTAGAGTGGCAGCTGTCAAGCGAGCAGTGACTACAGCTAGAGCTGTCATGCTTAGCTTTTTACGAGACTGCTGGGGTCCGAGCCCTTATGTTCATGATTATACATGAAATGTTACTGACTGAGCCATCACCAAGCCCCAGAATTTGAAAGTGTTTTTGAATTTAAGAAGTAAGCACAGGTGATTAATAAAAGGCAAAGCCCCAAAAGAGTCTCTTGGCTTCCATGTTCTTTCAAAGACTTCCTGAGGAAAAAAGAAGTTCAGAAGGAGCAAGCCCTGGCTTAGCGTATCAGCTCTGGTTTTGTTTCCAGCCTACTGGGGTGTTCTTCATTTGGGAAGTGCTTTATGTCTATGTGGAAGAATAATGGCATAGACTTAACCCTGTAAGGAGGTATGTTATTTAAAACGCTATGACCATATTGACACGAAATGTTCTTGTTGTTTTGATAATTGGTGTGAACAATCTCAAGTTTCTTTATCAGCATTTATTTAGGTTATCTAAGAGTTTGAGCACTAGGCTCACATACGAAACTTGTGATGAGTGACATTGTTCTCACTCTGTAAGTAAATGCCAATAAAAATCACAGGTCACCCAGAATAAAGCCTCAGATTCCTAATATGAGATTAGTGGGCATTTTCTTAATTCATTCAGCCCACTGAAATACAGCAGTCCTAGCGAAGTGCTCATGCTATGGAGAGTAACCTTCTTTTCTGTGATTTTTTTTGAAGTGTGAGTATGCCTTCCTTATTTCCTTTTCTGTAGTTGGCACTCTATGTGCTTTCATTCCTGGAACCCAAAGACCTGCTGCAAGCGGCTCAGACTTGTCGATACTGGAGAATTTTGGCTGAGGATAACCTTCTCTGGAGAGAGAAATGTAAAGAAGAGGGTAAGTTCAGAATCACATAGACGATGTGTTTCTACTCTGTACAAGTAAAGGATTCTGGAAAGAATTTAACAGAGTAACTTTGCTGTGCAGTGAAAATAAATGGCTGGCTCATAGGTGCCTGCCAGAGTGAGTCTGCACCTGTTCACTTCCTTCGTCCCAGCAGGAAAGGGGGCCTGAGTCAGGAAAGCACACATCAGCACTTAAATACCCAGATAACTGAGGATTGTATTCACTCCTTCCATAAGCACTTACTTGTACCTCCTGTGAGGTGAGCATTCGTACATGCTGGGGAGATAGTTCTGTTTCATCATGTCCTTCCTGTTGTGGACCTTATATTCTTGAAGTATAGTTTCATTTGGTTTCAAAGGGAGGATCTTCTGTTTTGTAAACGAGTATCTAGAAAAGTAGAAAAAAATAGTTGTTTCTGAGGTGCAAAATGCTCCAGGGGGGAAGTGGTAATGCTCTCTTCTATAGATTAGGCTCCCTTGGCAGCTATGTGACCAGGGAGAGAGCATTGACTAGTGAGGATTAGTAAATACTGTAGGTTAGTATTTACTAGGGCTGCCCCCCATGGATTGATAAACTCCTCTTCTTCTTAAGCATCTTTTGTGTAAACCAGGGTTAATCAGCTCTGCCTTACCTTCTTTCTCAGAATCTTTTTTCCCCATTGACAGGGCGTCTCTATACAGACCAGGCTGGCCTTGAACTCATGAAGATCCATCTTCCTCTGCCTCTTGAGTACTGTAATTAAAGGGGCGTGGCACCATACCTAGCTTTAGAGCCCTTTATAAATGTCCTCTTAAAAAACTTTTTTATAAAAATGATTCTGAGCAGCTTGGTTTATATAGCAAGTTCCAGGGCAGCCCAGACTGTGATGACAACATGAGGTAATGGTGTTCATTTACTCATAGTCCTTGGGGGACAGAGACAGGATTGTTGAAAGCTCAGGGTCTTCTTGGTCTACATAGTGAGTTCAGGCCATTTCATTGAGTGGTATTCTCCCCAGTCTTCCATCCCTGTTGCTTACCTGCTTTATAAGTTTACTGTTCTAGGGAACTGTGATAAGTAAAATTATACAACATTTGTCCTTTTGTAATTGCCTTATTCACTCAGCAAAATGCCTTCGCAGCATGTGTCCATGTGCCCTCTATTAAGGCCAAACAGCATTCCAGTGTTCACCTCTGGAAGGGCCCGATGGCTGCTCCCTGCTTCCACTATGAGCATGGATGTATGGATAGCTGTTCACATCTCTGCTTTTCATCCTTTTGCATGTACATGCAGAAGTGAAAGTCCTGCATCCTGCACTGTGTTTGCATTCTTAGGAGTCACAGTACTAATTTCCACAGCAGTGCACATACACTCCCATCTCTGTGTGTCCATACCAGCACCTCCCACAGTCACTCTGAGAGAGAAAGGAGGTAGTGAGACCAAACTGCTATGCCAAATGGAGGCGCACTGTCACACAGCACAGTGTGGTAACCTTTATAAGATGTGTAATTTTTATTAGTGGTAAAAGGACTTGAACTCTTGAACTCTTTGATATTTTAGGTATTGATGAACCATTGCACATCAAGAGAAGAAAAATAATAAAACCAGGTTTCATACACAGCCCATGGAAGAGTGCATACATCAGACAGCACAGAATTGATACCAACTGGAGACGAGGAGAACTCAAGTCTCCTAAGGTAACAGACTCTTGACATGCTAACAGAAACCTTTCATCAGTAACAGCGCCTGCTCTCCTCACTTGTTGGCTGCAGTGTAACTCAGTACCTACCTTCTATGGCTATATTTCAAAATTAACTCAGAGTGCAATTATCAGTGTTATTTCTCATTTCTTTAATCTGATAATTTTAATTGGAATCAAGGATGAATTGATTCAGGCATGGTATCTCATGCATGTAGTCCCTGTATTTAAGAGGCCAACGCAGGAGGATTACTGTGAGTTAAAGGCCAACCTGGGCAATATACTGAGTCCTAGGCCAACCTGAGGTATAGTATGAAGCCTTGTCTCAAAAATATTTCTCACAGAAAAGGTAAGTTGAGACAAACTAAATTTCTACTAGGCCACTCTGCATAATGCTGTGCTACCCTAATCCTTACAGTTTGCAGGCCTCTAGCCCCATGGGCCAAATGGATTTTTCTGTGTTTGTTCCTTTTTAATGATTTGAAGCAGAAGTCTCATTTTCTGTCTTAGAATATTACTTCAGATGTATAAGTGATAGAAATACTAAATATCATACTTTAATATCAAAAACTGAGCCAGTTATGGGAGGCATGGTTTTACATACCAGCATGCCCTGGGATACTTTTTAGGTTGAAAACCCCTGTTATTTACTGTTCCTCTGTTTTTTGGTGCTTTATTTTTCTTCTCTTTTCCAGTGTCAGGAGTTGGCTCTAAAACGCACTCTTCCTTGTCCTCCCTTTTCTTCTTCTTCTTCCTCTTTCTCCTCCTTTTCTTCTTCTCTACTACTGAGCTGAGGTCTGGCTTAGTTATCTACGCTGTCCTGGTGCTCACCTTGGGATCCCAGGCGGGCCTTGGGATCCTCTGTCTTGTCTTCCTTGAGAGCTATAGTCAGAAGCCTATATCATCAGGCCTGATTTTCTTCTGTTTTTTGTCAACAGTTTTTACTAAAATAATGTAACTTTTCTTTTGACTTAAACAGATTAGACATTTGTGTTGGAACCATCTGTGTTAGTCAGGGTTCTCTTCGAAACTCTGACTAAGACACCATCTTTATGAAGTTTTGGCTTAGGAAAATGTTAATAGTGGACAATAGAATATGGAAATCACATACTTAATGTTTAATTTATCATCCTGGAAAAAGATGTGTTGTGTCCTTTATATAAATTTCATTCTAAAAATAGATTATAGATTACTATTCTGACACATGGCTCATTCTTGTTTTCATTGGTGTGTGTGTGTTTGTGTGTGTGTGTGTGTGAGAGAGAGAGAGAGAGAGAGAGAGAGAGAGAGAGGGGTATGCACATGTGTGTGCACACATATATATAGCCAGAGAAAGTGGTCAGTTTTCCTGTTCTCATTCTCTGTCTGACTTACTTTTTAAGATAGTCTCTCTCACTGATCCTGGAGCTAGGTTGGCAATTATAAGCTCTAGCAACTCTCCTGTCACCACGCCCCTCAGTGTCAGGGTTTTTGTATGACCACATCCAGTTTTTATGTGGGTCGTAGGGATTTCGCCCCAGGTCCTATATATCTGAGCTGTCTCTGTAGTACTTCCCTGTATAAGAGTGTGAAGTAGTAACATCCATGGGATATGTACGTTTTTCTTGTAGGTGCTGAAAGGGCATGACGATCATGTGATCACGTGCCTGCAGTTTTGTGGCAACCGCATAGTTAGTGGTTCTGATGACAACACTTTAAAAGTTTGGTCAGCCGTCACGGGCAAGGTACGTTCACTTCTTTCCGTATGTCAGGGAGTCACCATTTTGTGTGTGCAGTCACAGTAAAAGGAGTGTTTTGATCCCAGTTGTTTTAATAACGAATATGAGGCCTCCTTTAGAAACATGCTCCTTCTCCTTATGGCTATGAATGTCGCCCTGGCATGCAGGCAGCAGTCATGTTCCCTTCATTTAAGTAGTCACTTAGTCTAAGATGTCTCGGGTGCACGTCCTCATTTCTTTACCTCAGTACTTTTCACCTTGCCCATGTGAGTTAGAAGCACTGCTTCCTAGTGCCTTTCCAACATGACTGAGAGATCTGTAATTTCCCTTATAAACTACTTTGTTGCTGCGCTATCTGTAATTTAGAGATCAAGTAAATCCCCTTAAAGTTCTCTCAGACATTAATGGTAAGGAAACGAAGCCGGGCTGAAGAGCCAAGCAGTTCAAGCAGTGGCTGTAGCTCACATACCGTATACTGTTCCTTAACCAGTTCCTTAACCAGTCTCTAGTGAATATTAACTTTGTATGTTCAAAAGAGAACATGTTCATGAATTAAGTCATTGACCATTTAAAAAAATAACAGAAGAAAGTATGTGAAAAGCATGTTTTTAAAAATGTTGTTGCTGTGTTGTTCCTTGGACAAGAGCCTTAAAAGTACGCAACTCGGATGTTAAAATGTTCAAAGCAGCTTCATGTTTCCAAGGTAGATTAGTTTTGGGTTTATCTCAGAGTTTCAGCGTCTGTCTTTACATGTCTAGAAGTAGCATGAGCAGCCCTAACTACCGCCTTCAGGCAAATGTCGAGAGCTGTGGTATGTGGCCACACCCAACTCTCCTGCATTCTTGCCTCGGTTCTCTTCTGTGGAAGACGCCCTGAAGCTTGAGCATTATTTAATCCTGTGGCCAGGTTAGAGCTGTTGAACTTGCTTGCTCACAGTGTATTTGCTTTCTGGTTTGTCTTATGCTTTATAGCATATGGTTCTTTTTAAAATTTTTTATTTACATCTTATTATATGCATTAGTGTTTACATGTATATATGCCTGTGCACCATGTGCATGCCAGGTGCCCTCCAAGACCAGAACAGGGTGTCAGGTCCCTGGGCACTAGAGTTACAGGTGGTTGTGAGGCACCATGTGGGTGCTGGAACTCAAACCCAGGTCCCTGAAAGAGCCACCAGTGCTCTAAACCATGGAGCCATCTCTCCAGCCCCTTCATATGATCTTATGTTTTATCCATGTTTCCTTGACTTGTTCCTCAGTCATGTATCCCTGTATAAGCATATTCTGCTACCAAATAAGCAAACGGTAGTGATTGGGTCATGTAGCACTGGTATGCAAAAATGCTTTCCCAGTGCTCCAATAAAGTTGAATATGTAAAATTTATTCCAGATTTTAATGAGATATTAGTGTAGTCTTTGACTTGCTTGCATTTTTTACCCAAAATTAATCATCTGAAGTGTTTTTCCAGTGTCTGAGGACGTTAGTGGGACATACAGGTGGAGTGTGGTCATCACAGATGAGAGACAATATCATCATCAGTGGATCGACTGACCGGACTCTCAAAGTGTGGAATGCTGAGACAGGAGAGTGCATACATACTTTATATGGGCACACTTCCACTGTACGGTGTATGCATCTCCATGAGAAAAGGTAAAGGATATGCTGTTATGATTGGGGCTCGCACTACTGTTACTTGTGACTCTGGGATTCATAGAGTGCTAATGAACTCTTCAAGTGGACACCAAGAGTAAGAAAGTTAGGTTACATTTGCTTAAAAGTGGACGACTGTCTAAATTTCCTTCTTCATCCTCCTTCTTGGTGTGTGGCTGTTTTTCTTCCAACTCTGCTTTCTAATCTGTTTTGTTGTTTTGATGATTCATCATCTTTAAACAAAAACCATTTTCTTTCTTGATTTTCATATTTATGCTGTGTATGAACAACAAATTCAGTCACCAGGCCTTGTAGCCTGAGTCCTTGAGTGACATACCCACTCTACCCTCACTCCATTACATCCCTGGATATGGACACGCTGAGGTCCAAGGGCCTTAACTTACTGTCAGTACTAGTCATCCAAACTGTAGAGAGCACTCAGATGTGGGATCCTCTTGCCTTTTGCACAGCTGACAGAGAGCCCTCATATTAGGATGCCTTGCTGCCCTACTTCTGCCCACCAAATGAAGGGAGAACTTTCAGTCCCATCTTCAAGTGGTCTCAGCCAAGCCTGACCTGTTTGCCCTTTCCTTCCTAGTTCCTCTGCCTGCTGCTGTTGATCTCAGGCTTCCGTTCATAGATCTTTATCATACTCAGCTAAGAACTTGTGTTTTCTACTTCATTGTCACCTTCGGTCTGATGTGAGACAGGAGGATCCTTGAGTTCCCAGCTTTTGGAAGAGAGCCTTCCTCTGACAGAACGCATCTTAGAAAGGTCCTTATTTGGAATCCACAGCATTCATGACCTACAGCTCTGTCCAGACTGCTTTTCATTAAGAGCCATTGCTGTAAATAGACTTTTCCTACAACCATCGTTGTATAGGGACTCCTCTCACTCAGAAATTTGAGCCTGCTTTGCACAGTGTGTTCTGTGATTAAAATTTAGGGATGGATTTCAAAGGACACCACGTTTCCGTTTTTTGTTGTATCCATTCTTCCACACGTCAGCACTCCACTCTGTCTAATGTAGAGTGGCTTTTATCTCTTGGGAATGACATAAAGGTGCCTGGTTAGTAATCTAGAGGTAATTGCATGATTGTCTCACTCTGGTTTCCAGAAGAATGTAATTGTTGTAGCACTGAGACAGTTGCTTTGGCATTTGGGTCACTGCTATAGGAAGAGCTTTGAGAAGCTCTGAGTCAGCTCTGTGAGCACGTGTCTGACACTGACTTCCCTGAATGTGAAGTGTAAGGAAGCAGGCATGGCTTTCTGAGTCTCAAATTCATTTTAAAATTCTATTTTGTTGAGAAATAATTGTATTGAAATTTTTACTTAAATAAGTAATAGAAGTTCATAACTGCAATGTAATAAAGTGACAAAGATCATAAAGAAGTAAAGTTCTGGATTGTTGTAAGTTCATACCTCCTGGAGGTACATTAAGGATTTATGCATGTGCCACATTTCCATTTTACTGCTAATCAAGATCTTGGTGTATGTATGGAGAGCTGCGTGCTTCTTGAATGCAGTGCTTTCCAAACTGTACCATGGAATCTTGAGGTGGAACCAAGATCCATAATTCAGGGAACCAACTAAATGGCCAGTTGAGCTTCAAGTCTCCCTCACTTCCCATTCAGGGCAGAGGAACTGGAATTTGCATTTGAAGGCATTAGGTAGAGCTTCTCATGAAAAGATTTCTGTTTAAGAAAAAAAGGAGAAAGCAACTGTCCTGTGCATTCGTTTCCTAACTCTTGTGTTCTGTTCCACTCTGCAGAGTTGTGAGCGGCTCTCGAGACGCCACTCTCAGGGTTTGGGATATTGAGACCGGCCAGTGTTTACACGTCTTGATGGGTCACGTAGCAGCAGTCCGCTGCGTTCAGTATGACGGCAGGAGGGTTGTTAGTGGAGCATATGATTTTATGGTGAAGGTGTGGGATCCAGAGACTGAGACCTGTCTACACACATTACAGGGACACACTAATAGAGTCTATTCATTACAGGTAAGAGACCATGTCTCTCCCACCCTTTGATCCTCTGCGAATGACTCATAAGATTGTTCTTCTCAGACAATTACTGTCAAGTTGCTGTTTGTATGTACCTTAAAATTAGCATGAAGAAACACAAATTTCAAAATCATTTACCTGATTTAATGATTTCAATATCTGTGATCCATTTTCTCTTTAAAATACAAATATTTGTCTTGGAACTTGATACTTCAGGATTATAAATTGTGCTACATTAATTAATACTTAGATAGTCTCATAGGAGAATAACTTGGATTTTAATAAACTCCTTAGCTGAGGATTAATTTGGCCAAAAGCTGCCCCTTTGCCTTGATAGCTAAAAGTTGATGGAGCATGTAATTGTGATTTCATCCCCATTTGAAGTAGCTGCGGAACCTCTCTGCACAAAGCTCTGTACTTACTTGCCCAGGGCCAGTGACTGGGAGCCACAGAGAGATGAATTTGACCAACCTGTTGTTTTTCTTTAGATTTGAACTTGATATTTATTAATAGATGGTAATATTTCAAGATCTTCAGTAACTAGACATAAAACGTGGGTTACTTTTATTTCTGGAAATGCAGCGTTTTCCATCTTAAAATATTTCCTGTTACATAATTTCCTTCCCAGTTACTACTGCCTGTTAGTGATGAGCAAAGTAGAACAGAATCCCAGTGCTGACGTTGCTGTTCTTAGGGCATTTGATTCTTAATTGATGATACTGCCCAAGTAATGAAGTATTGATATATGATAAAGATGTTGATTACTTCAGAAAAGACTATGGCTTCCAAGGAGAGGGAATTGGTTGCTAATGTTTCTGCTTGTGATGTGCTCAGAACTGTAGAGAACAACCTCATAATAGATAGCTGCACATTATACAGACCTTCTGGGGTTGGTAGGTGCTTACTGGCTTTTAGTGTCCTTGGGAAGCCGAAAAAGAGAGACTACATAGCTTGCTATTGTTACCGAAATGCCTCCTCTGCTAATTCCTAACACAGGTTTCTTTGGGGATATTTGCTATTAGCATTAATTTCTTGTAAACAACTTCATTTTATAGACACTTTTTAATGGAATTTACTATTGAACATCATGAAATTTATCTGGCTATTCCCTTGCCTTGGGTGCTGATAAGCATGTCTTTGTCTCGGGCTCAGGCTTTGGCTTCCTGTAGGCAAGTCAGACTCTGCAGTCTTACCTGGGATGTAGCTTCCAGCTGGGACCAGGTGATCTGAAAGTAATGATGTTTATTTCAGGTGCTCATTGCCTTCTTGAAGTTGTTTCTGCCTTATTGGAAGTATTGGGCTGTTTTGTTTCTTTTTTTTTAACTTTAAGAGAATTTCTGAAAGAAGTCTTTTGACAGATTCACATGGCATGCACATCAGCTTACCTGCAAGTTTATCCCAGTATGCTCATTGTTCTGGCCTACGTGTTGCCTGTACCCTCTCCCCATTGTGAGTCAGGTCAGCAGCTGATGGGACAGGAATCCATGTTTCTGTTCTCTGTGTCTGTTGTAGTTTGACGGCATCCATGTGGTGAGTGGATCTCTTGATACATCAATCCGAGTCTGGGATGTGGAGACAGGGAATTGTATTCACACACTAACAGGACACCAGTCATTAACAAGTGGAATGGAACTCAAAGACAATATTCTTGTTTCTGGGAATGCAGATTCTACAGTTAAAATCTGGGATATCAAAACAGGACAGTGTTTACAAACATTGCAAGGTAAGTTCTGGCCCTCCATTAGCCATGTTCTTTAAAAATATCATTGCTATTCAAGAGAGAACCTATGGAGAACAGAGATTTAACCTTATATAGAATACTTACTCCTGATGAGTTTGTAAATGTTTGGCTTTCAAAAGTAGGCCACCTTGAGAAATGGTTTTCAATTATGTCTTTAATGTGAAAATTCTTAATCATTTCCTGCATGTTCAGTTGACTCTGTTTAACCTTAACAATGAGAGGAAAGACTTGGCTGTCTCACAGAGCAGAGCTTTTTTTTTGAGTGATCATTTTATTTTGAATTGAAGTATCTCTGATAGGAAATTACTTTGGCCTCACATTGTCAACTCCTTCCGTTGGAATGGAAGGAATGGTGGTGCTCTCTGAGGTAAATGGTGCTTCTGTGAGAAGCACCTGCATTAGGAGGTGTAGCACCATTGAGTTCTCCATGAATAACTTTCTTCTCTTAGTCACGGCCCTTAGAAGGTATTACTGATGTTTGTTTGTTTGTTTGGAGTGAGGCCATCAGGAAGCAGCACAATTAATTAATGAGCCTTTGCTCATTAATTGTGACTGTTCCTAGGAGTTTGGGGTAGTCACAAATTCCGTTTCCTTCTTTGACTGGTCAGTTCGAAGTGGTGGAGTGACAGAGTGACAGACCTGCACGTTCCTTTTTCCAGCAGTGGACCGTGTGCGCTGGCTGACCAGGGCTACTGGGAGCCAGAGCTCTTGAGACTTGGTACTGTAGTTACAAATAGCTACCAAATTTTCTTACATCCAAGCTGGTTCTAAACTACAGCAAGGTTCTAAGTGTGCAGCTTTTTAAATGTTGCATTTCTTGTATGTTCTAATGTAGGAGAGCACAAGTCCCATGCAAAAGCTCCTGAGCATTACTCCTAAGCAGTAACCTCCCTTTATCTTTGCCTAGGTCCCAGCAAGCATCAGAGCGCAGTGACCTGCTTACAGTTCAACAAGAACTTCGTAATTACCAGCTCAGACGACGGAACGGTGAAACTCTGGGACTTGAAAACGGGTGAATTTATCCGAAACCTCGTCACGTTGGAAAGTGGGGGGAGTGGGGGAGTTGTGTGGCGGATCAGGGCCTCAAACACAAAGCTGGTGTGTGCAGTTGGGAGTCGGAATGGGACTGAAGAGACCAAGCTGCTGGTGCTGGACTTTGACGTGGACATGAAATGAAAAGCAGACAAGATGAATTTTGTCCAACTGTGTAGACAGTATACTCCCTACCCTTCCTCCTGCGCAAAACAAAACAAAACAAAACAAAAACAAAAACAAAAAATGAAAAAAAAAACAAAAAACAAAAAAAAAGAAAAAAGAAAAGGAAAAAAATCCCTTGTACTCAAGTGGTGCAGGATGTTGGCTTGGGACAACAGACTGAAAAGACCTACAGACTAAGAAGGTAAGAAGAGACAAGAGACTGTAACTGACAGGAGGCGGCAGCTGTCGCATCACGCAAAGGCCTCACTTCTGACTGAGGGGCAGCTTGGCGAGACGAGACTCTCTAAATTCAACCAGGTGCAATTATTCTTTATTTTCTTCTCCAGTGGTCATTGGGCAGAGCTACATCGGCGTTGTTACCGTCACCTAGAAAGGAGTGGCAATAATATCCAAACACGGGCTGGTTATCTTCTAATTAGAGAGCATCTGCAACAAAAAGTCATTTCTCTGAAGTGGAAAAGCTTAAAAAAATTACTGTGAATTGTTTTTGTACAGTTATCATGAAGCTTGCTTTTTTTCCTTTTTTCTGTTTCTTTTTCTTCTTTTTTTTTTTTTTTTTTGCCAACCATTGCCAATGTCAATCAATCACAGTATTAGCCTCTGTTAATCTGTTTACTGTTGCTTCTATATACACTCTTCAATGCATATGTGGCTCAAAGGTGGCAAGTTGTCCTGGGTTCTGTGAGTCCTGAGATGGATTTAATTCTTGATGCTGGTGCTAGAAGTAGGTCTTCAAATACGGGGTCGTTGTCCCACCCCTGTACTGTACTCCCAGTGGCCAAACTTATTTATGCTGCTAAATGAAAGAAAGAAAGAAAAAGCAAATTATTTTTTTTTATTTTTCCGCTGTGACGTTTTAGTCCCAGACTGAATTCCACATTTGCTCTAGTTTGGTTACAGAGACAAAGACTTTTGCCACTGAAACTTGAGCCATCTGTGCCTCTAAGAGGCTGAGATGGAGAAGTTTCAGGTAATAAAGAGTGAAGTTTGCCTGCAAATAAAGAATCGAGAGTGTGTGCAAAGCTTATTTTCTTTTATCTGGGCAAAAATTAAAACACATTCCTTGGGACAGAGCCTGAGGTGCCTGTTCTGCGGAGAGACTTCTTTTTGAGGGCTGTGGTGAATGGAAGAACACACATAGTAAAACTGACAAGATATTTTAAAGATATATAGAACACAAAGGAAAAGGAAGTTGCTGGTCAGTCGTAGCATCTTACAGTATTTGGGAAAACAACTGTTACAGTTTCATTGCTCTGAGTGACTGACGTGAGAGGAATTCGCTCTGCAGTGACGCTGTCTGTCACTCTCCTACCAGCTCGATGAGCGAGCAGGAGTCAGATGGTCCGCCTCATTCACCAGGAGCCGTAACTCAAGCTGAACTGTGAAAGTGGTTAACACTGTATCCTAGGCCGTCTTTTTTTTCCTCCTCCTGTTTATTTTTTGTTTGTTTTATTTATAGTCTGATTTAAAACAATCAGATTCAAGTTGGTTAATTTTAGTTCTGTAACAACCTGACGTGATGGAGGAAAACAACCTGTAAAGGGATTGTGTCTATGGTTTGATTCACTTAGAAATTTTATTTTCTTATAACTTAAGTGCAATAAAATGTGTTTTTTCATGTTATTATGCCTGTTTCTTCTAGATAATACTGTTTGATTATAAATAT
This sequence comes from Montemys delectorum, assembly GCA_019843815.1. Taxonomy (NCBI): domain Eukaryota; kingdom Metazoa; phylum Chordata; class Mammalia; order Rodentia; family Muridae; genus Montemys; species Montemys delectorum. The sequence continues at coordinate 39,909 of JADRCD010220637.1, read as the reverse complement.
ATAGTATTTGTGTCCGATATTTTAAATAGTCAGGTTTTGGATTTCTTCCATCCATTCTTGCATTGTGACGTAGAAACCAGTGCTTTCAAGCTCAACCAAAGCTGAGGCACTGCAGATGTCCCCCTGAGCTGTCTGCATTGGGCATGTGAACATGAAAGCTGGTTTCTTTCTTCAGTCATACATTTTGTGGTAATTACAACTAGAAGCCTTGTAATAATGAGTTTACCTTCAAATCCCATGTACCTAGTGCTCACCAAAGCAGTCGTACCCATTCTTCTGTCAGGTTGCCCCCAGCCCCGAGAAGTGGCCTCTGTCCCCTTTGCCTCAGATGGACCTGAACACTGCAGCTCAAGCAGCTTAGGAGATGCCTCAGATGAAGCCTCGGGATGGCAGGATTGAACTGGTGTCCAAAGGCTGAATGCATGCCACCTCTGATGAAATTCTAGCAAACTAAAACAAGGGTTGAGAGGGAAATGCCTTGTCTTGTTTTGGTTTTTGTAGTATTTACTCTTCTGCTGCTGTTACAGAGGCTGAAAAGACATACATCTCTACTAATCTCAACAACCCAGGCCATAGGAAATAAATCTCAAATAAACATGGAGTCTTTCCCTGTGGAGAATGAGGTTCTCATGGCTGTACTGTCTGTGCGCCTTATTCACAGAGCCACTGTCTTAGTTAGGGTTTCATAACTGCTGTGAACAGACACCATGACCAAGGCAACTCTTATAAGGACAGCATTTAACTGGGGCTGGCTTACAGGTTCAGAGGTTCAGTCCATTATCATCAAGGCGGGAACATGGCAGCATCCAGGCAGGCATGGTGCAGGCAGAACTGAGAGTTCTACATCTTCATCTGAAGGCTGCTAGTGGAAGACTGGCTTCCAGGCAGCTAGGATGAGGTTACACACCTACTCCAACAAGACCACACCCAATAGTGCCACTCTGGTGGGCCAAGTATATACAAACTATCACAGCCACACTGCTCAAAGGCTTAGTCAGATCACAGAGTCAGTCTTAAAGTGGACCCTGCGCCTAAAGGGGCACTGTCTTACACACTGATCAAGAAACTCTTTGGTTCATTGGGCCTCAGCAAGCTCACAATAAGAAAGATAGGGCATGCAACAGTGAAGACTGGAGTATTACATGACAGAAAATAAGGCACAGTGCCGACTAGGCGGGCTGTGGCAGCTCTTGAGAAGACCAGAGCACAGCCCAGAGTCACTTCTGCTGTTCACGTTGGTGACGTTGATCAACAAAAATTAATTGGTTGATACGGTTCTTGGAGTTAATATTTTCAAAGGGTCACATATATGCTACACTGCAGTATAATTCAAGAAAATACACATCTTTAAAACATGGCAGAAAATAAGAGTTAACTAGTTTTGCAGGTAATCAAGCATCCTATTTCTGATAGTTACTAGATCTCTGACCATTCAGCCTCATCTCTGTCAAGGTTAACATGAGGGTTGTATGGAATGTTACGAAGCTCTCACAGGGCTAGCAAGAAGGCATGGTACACAGGCTTGCTGCCCTTAGGTCTGTCTCCAGGATCCATGATGGTAGGAGAGAATCAACTCCCAAAAGTTGTTCTTCGGCTTCCACACATGCACCATGGCATATGAACGCCACACCCACCCCCCATCATGCACACACAAAAACAAATTCAGTTTTGAAGAAAACAGACCAGGTCATTGTAATGTTCGGTAGTTGACAATTATTTTTACGGTTCATTAAGGTATATAATGAAAATGGCATAAGTATATATGTAGAATTTTTATTTATATGTGTGTATTTACTTTAAGTCAAGTCACATAGATTCTGTAGTTTTAGAAAAATGTAATACAAACTAATATTGAGCACCTAACAGTAATATTTTGTCTACTCAGATGTTAAGTGTTCTGGGAATACATAATGTTTGAGGTTGTATAGTGACTTATTTGGTAGAGTGCTTGCCCAGTGTACACAAAGCCCTGGGTTCCATCCCTAGCACTGCATAAACTAGCTATTGTCCTGTAATCCCAGTGTTCAGAGAGTTGAGACAACAGTTATCCCTGACAAGTTCTATTTCAGTTCAGGATACAAAAGACCCTGTGTGCCCCACCTCCCGCCCCTCAAAAAGTGGATTTGTTCCTGAAAGAGAACATAGTTAGTCTTACTGTAAAGAAAGTAAGATATTAACTATAGTTTTTAAAAAAAAAAAAAAAAAATCACAGTTTTACTCTTGCTGAAGGAATTTGCTGCTTTATGTAACTATATTTTTATAACATTGTAACAAAACCTATGCTCGGATTAGGGCCCAGAAGCGACCAGGACAGGTGTTGAGTGGGTGTTATCAGATGTGGCAAAGGACTGGGCTTTCATTTCTAACTAAAATTGTTCATAATTTTGACTCCCAAGCCCCCTGACAGATTCAGTTGCCTCTGTTCTTTCATTAGCCTGCAACAGTTAGTGCCTACCTAAAAGCTACAGGAGTGTTCCAATCTATTTGTTTAGTTTCAAAAAAAAAAAAAAAAAAAAAAAGAGAGAGAAAGAAAGAAAGAAAGAAAGAAAGAAAGAAAGAAAGAAAGAAAGAAAGAGAAAGCAATTGACATCTAATCATTTGTATCAGCTGTTGTAGGCCATTTTCTCAATCCTCCTGCTAGGCTTATTATAACGTCTATTTCCTTGACTGGATTAGAGGATACAGTCAAACAGAAACAGGAGAAACCCCCTTGGATCCTGTCTGCAGTGAATGAGAAGTTACAGGCAGCTTCTGAGATGCAGCCCTTCTAGACCCTTCTCCCTAAGGTACTTAACCACACCTCATGAAATAAGAGTTCCAGAAAAGCAGAGCCTTCAGCCTGCCCAGCTACCTCACCCTGGGAATTGTGCTCCAGAACCATGAAGACCTGCTGCTTGCCTATCAGGACAGATGTCCACTGCATTCCCTGTCTCTCTGGTTTCTTCCCTAGGAAAACGGAAAGGTTTGAATTCTCAGTCAGCCCACCCTCACACAGCTTGTTTTCCTTCTGTTAGGCCTGCCTCATCTCCTAGTACAGGTCTAGACTGCAGCCTGTATTCTCTCAGGTTCGTTCACCAGCCAAGAAAGACTCTAACCTGCCATACCTTAGGGCTAATTGGGGAGAACATCCTGGCTATAGAGCTGTGTAACTCTTAAGGGTGAAGTAGCTCTGTGTTGCCAAAACATGAATGAATTAGAATAAATGCTGCTGAGGCAGGTTGTGTTGGCATTTGCTGCATCTTGAAGATTGTATATACAAGCACCTCAACATACACAGAAACTACTGGGAACATCTGTATTGACATACTAGCATTTCCTTGTTCCTTTTCTTCCTTCACTCACCAAGGAAAACAAACCAAAACCAGGCTAGATGGCCCTGTGTGTAACTCCAGCACTCGGGAGGTATGAGGGTCAGGAGATCGAGGCTTCATGAGGCCTGCCTCCAAAGGCAAACAGTTCAAACGGGCCTTAGTGACTAAGGAGACCCACAGGGTTTCACAGGCCAGGATATGAGAGGTGATTATGTATGTTCACACACTGTTCCTGGACTCCTGTGTTAAATAACCATATGGTAATCTGAAGAGTTGGTACATAATCTTTCATTTTGGCACTTTCTGCCACCCACAAACTAGATCCTGTTAGATCCAAAGTGGCTGCACTCAGCGCTCTTAGTCATTGCTTTGAATTGTAAACAAACATAGCATGATCTGGCGTTGTGACTAGCCAGCATGTCTCTCTAGCCACTCCATTAATACCAGTGAGGCCCCGATGAGTGAAGCTCCTGCCAACTGCCACCTCTGTCTATGTGGATGAGCAAAACAACAATAGAACACTATCGAAAGGTAATTTGAATGCTTCTTCAGGGAAAGGGAAGGCATGGAGCTGAAAGCGCCAGAGCGTGCATACCTTTCCCCCGTGGGGAAAAGGATAAAGGAATTCTAGATCCAACTCCTAGGAATATGCATTGCTGCAAAAGCCTGGCAACTTCCCAAATTACAATTGAATATAAAAATAGCAATGTTTCTATTTCAGATCTGATTCTTCCCAGGATTCTGGAGGACAAGGAACCACTGAGTGGACATTTTGATGGCTCTCTTCTGAACATCTTGGGCCAAAACCTATTTCTGCTGTTTCTCTTTGGACTTTGTTTCACTCGGACAGCTGTGTTCTGCAAGAAAAAAAAATTACTTTGAAGTGATCCTTGCAAACCAAAGGTTCCACTATAATGAGCCACAAAAACATTTTACCAATTTACGCTTTTTCCCCAAGAGGTTCACAGCTTACAAAAGAAACCGCAAAGCACTCTTCAGTAGGAGGTTGCTAGCAAGACTTAGATTCACACTGCAGTATAAGACTTCATCAAACCCTCCTTACACCATACTAAGTAATAACCAGAAAAGGTGAGCTTGTCAATCTGATGACACTCCTGATAAAATACGGTGATTAGTTTAAACACACCAAAAGGATCCAGAAGGGTAAGGGTGCAGCGGAGAGCACCTGCGGTACACTGGATACAGATTTGGGAGACCTGAAACTTACTAACGTAGAAAAGACTGTCAAAACCGGATCCAAAGTGAGTGCCTAGAATCAAAGCCGTGCAACAAAGCGATGAACGTGGACCCCTGCCTTGTGGGGTGTCAGGGAGGTCAGTAGATTTGTGTATTAGAAGTGCATCTCATTGTAACACGGCTTCTGCCCATCAGGAGGACTACAGTTCCCAGCAACCCATGCCCATCTTGAGAACTGCAACTCGTTGCCCTTATGTAGCTTCTTCAGGTTCAAGGTGAATTGGCCAGTCTCTCAACTTCAGTCTCCTCATCTGTAGGTGAGGTAATATGAAGACAACATGACACAATGTAGATCAAGTTAGTATAGGGCTTGACAGTCGTCATTAAGGATTTGTAGTTATTACTGAATGAAAATAAAAGAATAAAAGGAGGACATGGTATACTAGGTATGGTGGAGGAGAAGGCTTGTAGATATGAGGGAGAATGCAGACAGAGGCATCAGGGAGAGAGAGTCCATAGTGGACATGACCAGCAGACTGTGGAAGAGAAACAAGAGGAAGAGGAGGGATGGAGAGAAGGGAATTTGGAGTAAGAGGCCAAAAGGGCTGGTGTAGCCAAAATGGCTGGATTATATAGGGGAAGAGCCGCTGGGGGAAGGGCAGCCCAGACCTTGAGCTGAAGAAGTTTAGAGTAGAGGGCAAAGTATGCCAGCCAAGCGGACCCTGTATCAGGTAGGGACTGAGGGATGCTGGGAGAACCTGGCAGCCAGGTCCTGCTTGACATGTTAAATCAGCACCTCAGCCTTTTATCCCAGGTTTTAGACCTAACAACTACCATAACTTCAGCAGCCTTGTACACTTCAACTCTAAGTATTTGTAATTAACCTGTGTAATGAAACACTATTACTACAGGTGATCTCGTTTTATTGTCAAGCACACACAGAAGAAAAGAGAAACTTGTATTAGGGTTCCAGAGGATCCCCCACCCTTCTTTTTAAAGAAAAGATCTTACTATGCAGCCCTAAATGGCATAGGATGTTCTATGTAGACAAGGCTAGCCTCATATTCACACAGCTTTTTCTGTTTCACCCTCCACCCCCATGTTCTGGGAGTAAAAGAATGCACCACTGTATTATACATATATCACATTCAGAACTGTCTTACAAACCTGAGGGTATGTATGTGTGTGTGTATGTATGTATATGTGTGTATGTATGTATACGCACACACACACTGGTGCATGCATGCATGCCATACCAAGAGCCTTAACTCAACTGGAGAGAACTATAGAAAACACGAGTTAGTTTCTAGTGTTGTATGCTGGGATCCCCTCAATCTTTCCAACTGCAAAAACAAAAGAGTTGCCAAAGAAGAATTTGTTCTCTGAGATCTGCACAGCAGAGGAAATACAGGAGGAGTGGGGAAATTGTGTTGGTAAAGTCATAAGCCGCCTTTTTTTTTTTTTTTTTTTTTTTAGGGCGGGCAAGATGACTCAGCCATAAGGGTGCTTTTCATCAAGCATGACAGCCTGCGTTCAATCCCTGAGACCCACACAGTAGAAGATGAAAACTAACTCCCACGAGTTGTCCTTTGACCTCAACATACCTGCTCCCTCCCCCTACAGGAATAATAAATGTAATTATAATCTTTTAAAGAATGTTTGTTTTCAGGTCCTTGAGCATGGGGGCAGGGTATTGCTGCAGAAGTTAAATACTTCAGTTACATAAGAATTTTTAAAAATAAATGTTACTGGTCTGCTTGTGTGCCAAAAACAGCCATCCAAAGAGAGGAACAGCAAGCCTTTGCATTCTGAGGCTTGAAAGGAGGCCAGAGCATGCAGAAGGTGAAGGCGTGCACAGTGACTCCTCAACACATGTCAACAGCCAAAGGCTGCTACCATCAGGAAGGAGAGACAACCGGATTCAAATTCCTTCTCAGCCACTTGTGGGACTCTACAAGTTTTAATTCTTTTTTACACTTATTATTTACTGGGGGACAAGCACATGGTGGCATCCTGCATGTGTGGAGGCCAGAGTGGGTGACTATGTGTTCACTTCGAAGTGACCATCGTCATCACTGTCGCCTTCACTAACAGTGTCTTGGTGACCATTTTCAGACTTACTCATCAGTAAGACTTCCAGGATACAATATCCAAAAATGCCTTCCCAAATGTGCCAGGGATCTGAAAGCAGTCTCCCTATGGGAATGTAGTATGAAGTGGAGCCTCACTTCCTACGAGGTGAAAGAAAGAAAAACTGATATGGGCATCTGCATTTTGCTGAAGGGCTTGCTTCAGACGATCACAGTGGTGTGCACAAAGGCTCTCCAGCAGAACTATCGGCCCACTCAATCAACACAGCTTCCTGTTGGCATATATTTATTGCTTTATGCTTATTATTTTGCTTGAGACAGAGTAGCCCAGGCTGTCAGTACTTCCATCTTAGCCCATACTTGGGAGTCAAAAGCATGCACCATCATCCCCAGCTTTCTTGGTCTTTAATTGTCTTTTAAATACAATAAGATCGCTGAGCATTTGGAAAAAGGGTGAAATTTCAGAGTAACCCCCCCCCCAAAACACCATAAGAAACCTTGATAAGGGACTATGATATGGAAGTATAGAGACGGCTCAGTGGTTAAGGGCACACACTGCTCTAGCTGAGGACCACCACTAGATCCCAGCACCCATGCTGACTCACAACTGCTTGCAACTCCAGCTCTAAGGGAACTGATGCCTCTGGCCTCTGTAGGCATCTATACTTTTGTGCACACACACACACACACACACACACACACACACACACACACACACACAAAGAAAATGAAATCTTATAAAGAATCATGTTATTCTCTCAGGAGAAAACACTGCATGGTGTAAGGGGATAAAATGCAACTTTTAAAAAGAGCTCGTGGAAACTAAAATATGGGGGAAAGAATTAAAGTAAAAGTTAAAAAAAGCAAACTTAAAGGGAAAACTAAAGTAGGGAAAAATATAAAAGATTAGAAGATTGTTCTGGGATAAATACTGTTGGAATAACAGGAATGCCAGAAAAGAAAGTAGAGAATATAGAATGAATTATTCAAAAATAATATGAGCAAATGAACAGAATTGAAAGCAGATTGGAAGGAAGGACCACTGAGGTGCCTTTGAGAAAAACAAACAAGAAATTTGCCATATCATGGGGTTGAGGAGAAGGTTCTATACCCTGAGAGAAAAAGAAAATCAGGGATTAAAAAAGAGTTGGAGGGGCCGGGGTACACCTGGGTTCCCAGGGCTATCACCAGACATGTGCAAGGATCTGAGTTCCAGCTGAAGCAGGTGGTTTGCAGGGGTAACTTAGTAACCTGGGACCCTTCCCACCCTAGCACCCTCCTACCCAACACCTGCATCAAGTAGCACACAAACCTGTCTCCAAATAAAGTAACTGGTCACTACAACCTGTTGTGCCTTAGCAAGCCCTAGTAGCTTCCATTTGTGACCAAACACATCCTGGAACACAGTCTGAAATTTGAGGCAATGCACCAGTTCAGCCTACACTGGTTAGGTCCTAGTGCAGTAAGGCCAACTATGTCTTCTAAGGTTTTCCGGATAAAACTGAATTTTCACCTTATACTTATGCACGATTGGATGTGCATATGATTAAGAGCAGGCGCATCATGGGAACAAGCACGTGCAGTGAACAGAGGTTTGCATAACCTAAGCCTATCAATCAAAATAGAAAACTGCCCTGTACCCTGGCCCTAGCAGTTAAGCCCTTCCTCCTGGAAACCAGGAAGGCACTCTTGAGCTTGCTCGGGACAGGCGGCTCCCTTGCTGTGTACATCCACTCTGTGCTTTCTCTTTGCGTCTGAGTAAAACCCTTTATTACTTCGCTATCTCTGTGGGCAGCATCAATTCTTTGAACAATACACCAAGCACCATCTGATCTCTGAGCCCCTGGTCATACATTCCCGACACTGCAAAAAGAAGAGAAGGAGGAAAACTGAAACTTTAGATTCCTCAATAGCAGTGGTAGATGCCAGGGACCTTCATACTTACATAGGTGGTTTATTTTTAATTTAGGATTCAACATCTACCCATGGTGATAATGAAATGTAAGCCAACCCCGATTAAATGTTTTCTTTTATAAGAGTTGCCATGGTCATGATGTCTCCTCATAGCAATAGAACCTGACTAAGATGGTGCGTCATGCAGAAAATAGAATGTTAACCCAGGAGCTGAGCAAAGGGCACTCTGGGGTGATAGATGAGCGGCTGGACTTAAGAATCACTGGAAGTGGGGGCCTGGAGGCCCCTGAGGGAAGGTCCCAAGAGTTCAGAAGAAAACAACAAATCATCCACCACAACAGGAAAGAACCTCTTCCAAGCCCAGAAGTTCAAACAATATATTTAGAAAACAGAAAGATTCCATACATGAAAAGCTATGCAACAGATAAACTGGTAATTCCAAAAAGATGAAAAAACAGCCACAGAGTACTATTTAGCCCTAAAATATGCACTAGTCACAAAACCATAAAATGTAAATACTAATGATTTTGATAAAATGGGGGAGGAAGAAGTGGAAGAAGAGAGTCCACACCTCATTGACCATACTTAGACACTATTACTCTCTAATGACAAAGCTCTAGGTGTGTACTTTCCAAAAGGCAGTAGTGAAGTGCTTGTCTCCATGGGCTTGGAGCTTTGGCTCCAGGTTCTGAATTAAGTATGTGGATGTGGATAAACAGCCTGAATGTGCTTCCTGCAGAGGACTAACTGTACTTGGACCCTTAAGGATGGTAACCCCTCTCTCTTCATTGGCCTGTTTCCCCATTACCTCTTCTTAACTCAGTGGGATATATTTTGCAATTTTCTTACCAAGGGTTTTAAGTTTTGTTTTGTTTTGTTTTTCTGTATTGGGAAATACACTTTGGAGAAGTGATATTATTATTATGAAGTTATGAAGTTATTAGTGAAATAACTGATCTTTCTGGAAACCTAAGTTTAGATATCCATTTTTAACAATTTTATGAAATTGTCAAATTTCAACAAGGCCAGAGTAGAGAAGTAAAGGCAGTCACTTGGAAGGAGTTCTCTGGGTATGCAGTAACTATGCGGCCTCCATAAAGCAAATATACAAGTCCCTGACACCAAAGGCATTTTATTCCCTGGAAGTGGCAAGGGAAACGAGTGGGTGGATATTGGTACCATGGGCTACTGCTGACTTTCCATTTGCAAGGGCAGAGTCACAGCTGTTCCTTGAGTGAATTCATGTGCCCTGGCTTGGTCTCCTTGAAGATTCTAGAACCAATGAGCCGCTGTGGCCTAGGGTGTGGTGGCCAGTGCAGAAGGCTAACTGGTGTCAGCCCATCTGTGCAGGTCAAATCCCAAAGCTTAAATAACAGGCAAATAGTTGTCACCTGATCCTTCTGAAAACACCCTAGCCTGCTCCAAAGTCTCTAACCCACAGACACTGCCTGTCTGCGCTTTGTGGGTTTATAAGCCCTATAGTCACAAGCTAACCATTTGTGCATGCCTCACTGTGGCTTTCTGGTCAGTGGCCTAGACTTTGATACAGTAAAATGAGTTCAGGTTTCAAAGCAAAGACAGATCATGCACAATTTTATCTGTCTTGTAGAACCTTGTAACCATTACTTATCAACTGAAATTGGCTGTTTGCTGAAGCAGGCAGCTTCTTAATTTTTCTGAAGTATCAGTGATGGCTCACTCAAGCCTTCAGACTCTTTAAAGTATCTATGAATAGATTAAATCTCATGCTACTTACTACCCTAGCGCACACGCCCTTATAAGTTAAAGCAGCTCTTAGAGGCTCAGGGTCTAACATGACTAAATGACTAGGTTCCCCACTCAGGGTTTCAATGAAAGAGTCCCTTAAGTGTTGTTTGCCACCTCTGGACTTTGGCCCAACTTCTCACATGGGTGTGCCTTGTGAAAAAGGAAAGAAGGCTGTGACATGTCTTGTATTAGAACTTGTATCTCCTGTTTTACTGGATACAACTATTTCCTTTTTTTTTTTTCTTGTCTTCCCCCTCTTCCTTCTTTCCTTCTATCTCCCTTCCTTCTCTTTTTTTTGAGTGCTTGCTGTATCTCCCAATTTGGCCTTGAACTCTGGCCTCTGCATCTTGGGTGTTGAGATTACAAGTGTCCACTATCACACCTGGGTCAAGTGCAATTCTTTAAAATTTACAGGGACTGTAGGCCTGGAGAGATGGCTCAGTGGTTAGGAACATTTGCACTGTATCATGAGGAGAGGACTGGAGTTCACATCTCAGAACTCATGTCAAGTGGCTCACAAATGCCTATAATTTCAGTTCCAAGGGATCAGACTCCCCTTTCTGGCCCCCAATGGTACTGGTGTACACATATATGCAGTCACATACATTCACACATACATAGCTCAATAAAAAATTTTAAAAGCTTAAAAAAAAAAAATCAAGCCAAAAATAGAAGCGTCATAGTGATTCTTGTGCTGGACTCCCCAAAGCACATCCTCTTTTCTTTCTTTTTTTTTTAAACTTTTATTGCATTATGATGAGAAAAGTTACATGATTTCAATTTATCTGAATTTGTTAACATTTAAAAACATATTTTAAGTAAATAGAATTAAATCACATTCTTGTTTCCCTTTTGTACCCCTACTCCTCCCAGAGACCCCCCTTCAATACCTACAATATCTTTTTGTCATATTCCTTAAAATTTATAAAATATTATAACAATACAAAAGTTATAAAAATTATAAAAGTTGTTTGATATGAGACAACAATCAATTTAAGTCTTATGTAGATGTTCATCTATAGCAATAGTGAAAATACATTTTTCTCAATATAAATTTTAAATAACTCCAAACATATTAACTGTATACTTCAAAATAATACATCACTACTGATATTTTCCTAAATGAACATAAATATATAAAGTCTTTTTGTTTGTTTTATATTTAGTAGAGTTTAAAATCTTGACTCTTACTGTGGAACAAGCCCAAAATAAGAACAATTTTTAGACATTGGATTTCATTGTAATAAGGCTATACTTCAATGACCCTCACATCACCAAAGGATTTTACCTCCATCGTAGCTAAGCTGAGAGTTGATAGTTCTGCTGCACCAAGAAATGAATTGTAGGCTCGATTTTTGGATACAGACTTCCTGCTATGGTCAAAGCTATTTGACTTGAGTGAGTGACTTTATTCTCAGCCCACAGAGAACAGGTTACATTCATTTAAGAAATGGTGTGTGTATTAAGATGGTCTATCCATAAAGTCATTCATCAACTGTTTCAATGAACAATGGTTCTGCTTGGAGGGTGGCACGGACATTGGGTGAGGGTAAGAATTTGGTTCATTAGCTGTGATAATTTGGAAAAGCATTCATCTTAAAGAAAGAGAAACCTATAAAGTCCTCTTCTTCAAACTTGATACAAGAATTGCAAATGTCAGGCAAAGCATTCAGTCTCACTCTTTGTTGTTCTCTTACAAGCAACCTCCCTAGTTAATGATCTGTTTCTTTTGGGTATATAAATACTTTTGAAATATATAAGCTGTTCTGAAAACCATAGTATAGTGTAATAAGACATGAAATAAACAATACTAATAGAGAGGCTGAGATAGGATAAGCAAGATTTCAAGACCATTATGTTGTACACAGCAAGACACTGTCA
>JADRCD010220637.1:0-27349 GCA_019843815.1 Montemys delectorum | reverse complement strand
AAAATTCTTTCTTTGTTTAGTGCATTTGGTGTTTTTATTATTATGTGCCGGGAGGAATTTCTTTTCTGGTCCAGTCTATTTGGGGTTCTGTTGGCTTCTTGTATGTTCATGGGCATCTCTTTCTTTAGGTTAGGGAAGTTTTCTTCTATAATTTTGTTGAAGATATTTGCTGGCCCATTACATTGGGAATTTTCACTCTCTTCTATACCTATTATCCTTAGGTTTGATCTTCTCATTGAGTCCTGGATTTCCTGGATGTTTTGGGTTAGGAGCTTTTTGCTTTTTGCATTTTCTTTGTTGTGTCAATTTTTCTATGGTGTCTTCTGCCCCTGAGATTCTTCTATCTCTTGTATTCTGTTGGTGATGTTTGCATCTCTCATTCCTGATTTCTTTCCTAGGTTTTGTATGGCCAGGGTTGTCTCTCTTTCTGTTTTCTTTATCGTTTCTATTTCCATTTTTTAGATTCTGGATGGTTTTGCTCATTTCCTTCACCTGTTTGATTGTGTTTTCCTGAAGATCTTTAAGGGATTTTTGTATTTCCTCTTGAAGGGCTTCTAGCTGTTTACCTGTGTTCTCTTGTATTTCTTTGAGGGTGCTATTTATGTCTTTCTTAAAGTCCTGTATCATCACCATGAGAAGTGATTTTATATCTGAATCTTGCTTTTCCAGTGTAATGATGTGTCCAGGACTTGCTATGGTGGGAGAATTAGGTTCTGATGATGCCAAGTGACCTTGGTTTGTGTTGTTTATTTTCTTATGCTTGCCCCCTGCCATCTGGATATCTCTAGTGCTACCTGCCCTTGCTAAATCTGACTGGAGCCTGTCCTTCCTGTGATCCTGGTTGTGTCAGAACTCCTCAGAGTCAAGCTGTGTCTGTGATCCTGTGATTCTGGGATCCTGTGATCCTGGGCTTGTTAGGTAACCTGGGAGTGGAGCTTCCTCTGGGTATTGTGGGACTGGCTGTGGAGCTTGTACCCAAGATCTACTCTGGACACCAGCCCAGACAGACCGGAAGGAACCAGAGTCACTGGACTGGTGGAGTTCCTGTATGCCTGGTCCCGCTGGCCCCAGTTACTCCCAGTGTTGGGACAGATGTTAGTTCCTCCTCACCTCTGATCCTGGGTGTGTCAGAGCGCCTGGGAGTGGAGCTTCCTCTGGGTATTGTGGGACTGGCTGCAGAGCTTGCACCCAAGGTCTGTCGCACATCCCCTTTTCAAGCACACAAATGCATATATGCATGTGCACAGGCACTCCACCTGCAGGCCCCAAGCATGCACACTCCCCAGTACTTCTATTCCTACTCAGTCAAGGAACTGCTGCAGTGGTCAAATAAATTACTGCTAAATAAGACTGAGATTCCAACTCTGGGCAGCATGGCTGCACATGAGCATTACTGGCTGTTTTATGTTTCTGCTGCCTAGGGGTCTGGTCTCCTGCATCAGGAACCCATGGCTAGTGAGTGCACAGAAGGGCAGACTAAAGCCAGATCCAAATATACACAATGGTCTCTTCCTCCAGGAAAAACAAATAGCTCTTACCTACAAAATATTCTCAGGCCTTTGGAAATACCGTGCTTTCCTCTTTGCCCTCTTGGTTGTGCTGAAGAAATCCGAATGAGAAAACTTCCTGTTTAAAATACTCAAAGGAGGAAAAACAACAGATCAACTTGGGCTAATATTGGTAGCAGGGAAGACCAATTAACAGCTTCATGAATTGTGCTGTTTACACTTCTATTCCTAAGGTTAATTATGCGATCAAGTAATAGCTTTTGCCTTGATTAGAGGGCCCTCAGGAAATAAAAGTGTGTTTCCATTTGAAAGGCATGTTTGCCTTTCAGTCCTGTGGTGGTAGAGAGGAGCTAGGCTCAGCATGCGTAGCCCATCCACAGCTAGCATCCAAGAAGTAGCTCGGGAGTCAGGCTCACCACATACTGTCACCACCACAACTATTAATTAAGATATTCTTCATTTAAACAGTGCCAAGACTGGGGGGAGGGGATACATGAAGCACTGAGGTGAGCTCTAACTCTTGTTCTTCTGCTCTCTCTGCTTTGCGTGTGTGTGTGTGTGTGTGTGTGTGTGTGTGTGTGTGTGTGTGTGTACACATGGGCTCAAGGAATTGAATGTAAGTGGTCAGCTTTGGTGGCAAGCACACATTCCCCCTGAGCTATCTCACTGGCTTGAATTATCAGTAATGCTTCCCTGAAGTTTCCTATTGTTCTCTATTGGGAAGAATCAATACAATTAGTTCCTCTACCCTAAAATATACAGGAACAAACAAAACCCAAAAGAACATCACCCATGTTTCATAGATATGCTCTGTAGCGTTGTCTGTTCAGGTCGATGTTAGTACTGAAAGTCACTTTTTTTTTAATATGACAAAATAAAATATAATAAAATGAAGCAAAAAATACAATAAAAACCAAGTTGGACACAGCAATCCCCCTCTTTTCTTGGGGAAAAGAGTCCCAAGAGCAGGCACAAGAGTCAGAGATCCACTTGTTCTCACAGTCAGGAGTCTCATAAAATACTAAGCTAATAGCTGGACTATATAGGCAGAGGGCCAGATGTAGACCTGGTGTAGACCCATAAGTCCTGTGCTTTCTGCTTCAGTCTTTGTGAGCTCATATGTGCCTTGCTTAGTTGATTCAGAGGGCCATGTTCTCCTGGTGTTCTCTGTTGCCGTTGAGTCTTACACCTTTTCCACCTCCTCTACTGTGGAGTTCTCTGAGCTCTGAAGGCACGGTGATGGACAGCTCCAATTTAGACTCTCTGCATGTATAACGGCTGCAGGCCTCTGCCTCTCTTGCCATTTGCTGCCTGAGAAAGCCTCGTTGATGAAGACTGGATAGGGCACTGATCCTGTATAGCAGAATAGCATTAGGAATCATTTTGCTGATTTCTTTTCTCTCATTTTCTTTTTTACCAGTATTATTTGGTTTTACAGTAGATCTCTGGGCTATCTAGACTCTAGTTCTTGATTACCCAAGCATGGTATGGTGTGGGTTCCTTCTCATGAAGTGGGCCTTAGGTCAAATCAGACATTGGTTGGTTACTCCCACAAGTCCTGTGCCACCATTGCCCTAGCATATTTTGTAGGCAGGACAGATTGTAGGTCAGAGGTTTTGTGGCTGGTTTGGTGTCCGTGTTTCCCTTTTGGTAGCCTGCTGATTACCATCCTGCACCAAAGAGAGTAGAACATAGAAGTGAGGCTCTGTGTGGGCACCAGCTTCACTTCTCCATGATCAATGAGTTGTGTGTGTGGGTATTGTCCTCAACAACGAGCCCCACTGTCAGTTTTCAGAGAGAAACCTGTTGTCTTGGCAACAGCAGGGGTTTGAAGGATGTCCATGGGATCCTGTTGGCCCACAACTCAATTGAATGCAATCTAGTCCCACCACTAAAAACCTTGCCTAGCTACAAGAGCTCTCCAGTTGAGACTCCAAATCCCCCATTACTGGGAGTATCATTAGGATCACCTTTGTAAGATTACATAAGATTTTAAGATTTCTAAGTTTCCACTGTGCTAGGTTTCCATATCTCCCAAGAGTCCCCCATTCCAGCCATATCTCCCATATTCTCTCCTTCCACCCCACCTCTCCCTCACCTGATACCCTCCTCTCATCCCACCCCCAGTCTGCCTGTGAAATCCTATTTCCCCTTCCTAGGGAAATCTCCGCATTTCCCCAGGCTGCTCCTCTTTACCTAACCTCTCTGGGTCTCTAGATTGTAACAGTTATCATTTACTTAACTGCTCATACCCCCTTATAAGTGAATGCGTACTATATTTATCTTTTTGGGTGGGTTATTTCATTCAGAATGATTATTTTTCTAGTTCCATTTGTTTTCCTGCAAATTTCATGGTGCCATTTGAAAAACAAAACAAGAACAGCTGAGTAATACTCCATTGTGTAAATGTACCACATTTTCTTTATCCATTTTTGTGTGGAAGGACATGAAGCTTACTTCCAGTTTCTGGCTGTTATTAATAAAGCCACTGAGAACATAGTGTCCTTGAGCAAGTGTCCTTATGGTATGGTGGAGCATCCTTTGGTTATACACCCAAGCTTGATACAGCTGTGACTTGAGGTAGATCAATTCCCAACTTTCTAAGGAACCATCATATTGATTTTCATAGCGGTTGTACAAGTCTGCACTCCCACCAGCCATAGAGGAGTGCTCCCCTTGTTCCACATCCTCTCCAGCCTGAGCTGTCACTTGTGTTATTGATCTTAGCCATTCTGACAGGTGTAAGATCGAATCTCAGAGTCGTTTTGATTTGCATTTCCCTGATGGCTAAGGATGTTAAAAATGTCTGCAAGTGTTTCTCAGCCATTTGAGATACTTCTATTGAAAATCCTCTATTTAAATCTGTTCCCCATTTTAAAAATTGGATTATTTGTGGGTTTTTGATTTATTATATATACATATATATAGTCACATTTTCTTAAAATTAAAATATTATTTGTGTGTATGTGTGCACACATATGGTATATGTAAGCATGTGCCAGTACCTATATGCACAGGTGCTCCACTTTATCACTCTCTGATTTATTCTCTGAGGCAGGGTCTCTCGATGAACTTGGAGCTCATCAGATAGGCTGGAGGTCTAGCAAGCTGAAGAACCCTCTGTCTCTGCCACCCTCAGCCTTGGGGTTGCAAGCACATGCAGCCGCGTCTTCTTTGTGTGTTTTTTCATTTCTTTTTTATTATGTATATGTGTGGGTATGTGCATATGAGTGCAGGAGCCGGCAGACACCAGAGGGATCAGATGTCCCTGGAGGGAGAGCTACAAGTAGCTATGAGCTGACTGATGTGGATGCTGGGAATTGAACTCTGGTCTTCTGGAAGAACAATACATGCTTTTAACCACTGGCCTATCCCTCTAGCCTCATGACTGGCTTTTTATATGGGTGCTAGGGCCCCAAATTCAGGTCATGCTGGTGGAGCAAGAAGTTTTGCTCACTGGGCTATCTCTCAATCCATTTTTTTTTTTTTTTTTTTTGAGAGAGAGAGAGAGATTATTCCATGGCAAGGTTCCTCACATGAACTTATTCATGCACTGTTCATAGTAATCTTGCGGATACCATGACCAACTGTCCTGTTCTTTACAGCTGAGGAGACCAAGGCACAGGCAGTTTGAAAACTGTCCACACACAGAGAAGCCAGCTAAGCCAGGGTTTGACACATTCAACCTTGTGTGCCTAAGGCCTAGGCAGTGGGAGAGCAGTGGATTCTTCCACACAGTGGAGGAGGACATTTAGAAAGTACATTGTGCCATTTGCAATCTTCAAATCTCCAGTCACTTCAAAGTCAAGAGATCCAAAATGATAAAGGGGAAGCTGATTTCTGTAGAGGCTCTCTGTGTCTGGCTGAGAGCTCTTGTTGACCTGTATTAAGAACCCAGGGAGTATTTGCTGAAGCTGGGCTTTCCTTGTGGCCACACAGCCATGCCCATCTGGTCAATGATGACCTTGACGGGTAGGATTCTGAGATGGCATGTTGTTTCGAACAAAGACTCACTACAAAAGAGTCTGAATTAAGAGCGGTGTGCCACTTTTCTTACCCCACTGTTGGATGCAGAGCAACCCTGTATGTAGTTTATGGGTTTGAACACTTGGTCCCCAGGTGTTGTAACAATTAAGTGAGGTGGAACTTTTAGGAGGCAGAACTTTGCAGAGGAAGTGGGTCACTGGGCATGTGCCTTGTTGGTCAGTGTGCGTGTGTGTGTGTGTGTGTGTGCGTGTGTGTGTGTGTGTGTGTGTGTGTGTGTGTGTTTGCCTTGATGTGGTGTAGGCTAGCCTCACTTTCTGTTCTCTCTCTGTTTCCTGACTGCTGATGCAATGTGGCCAGCTGAACTTCTTGGTCCTGCTCTCCTGCCTTCCCTACCATTATAGAATGTATCTTTGGTGGGGTGGAGAGATAAGTAAGCAATTAATGTATGTTTGGGGGCGGTGAAGAGATAGGCAAACAGTTAAAGCACTTGCTGCTCTTGCATTGGACCAGATTTCAGTTCCCAGCGCCCATATCAGGTTGCTTACAACCATCTGTAATTCTAGCACCAGGAGATCTCAATATCTTCTTGTCTCCTTTGGCACCTACATGTATGTGCTTGTGTATAAACACACACACACACACACACACACACCACACCATTCTCACACAAATACATAAAATAAAAAAATTTAAAAGTATCCCCTCAAACTGTAAGCCAGAATAAACTCTTCTTCCTCAAACATTCTTATCAGGAGTATTTAATCACACAGATGAGAAATGCAAATGCTGCACTTAGCACCTGCTAGAAACGGGAGGACACGGGGCATGCGCAGTAGTGCTTTGCTTAGGCAGTGACGTCAGACTCAGGGAAATCGAATTCCCACTCCACGTCTCAGCTCATCTCAGTGGCCAGGTAAATGATTTAGTTGTATGTCTGCAGTCTTTCTTAGCTCACAGGTTGTAGAGAAGATAGAATTAGGTCACCCAAGGCTTCAGGACTACTGCAAGAGTTGTCCTTAGACCAGGGCAGCAGACGTCTCAGTTGGGAGTTCCCCCAGAAACACGGCATCTCAGGGCCATCCCAGACTTGCTGCCGTAGGACCTCTACTCAACTCAGGGTCCTTCCTATGGATGGTGCTTCACCTCAAAGATTGAGCTTTGTGAAGTCTTGGTAAGTGAAGAGTGTCGCGTCTGCTGGAGATAATTATGTACATTTAGATAACCCTATCAAATAACCTCAGTGTATTCCAGGGGCAAAGTGTTGAAGTAAAAGGATCTCCGAAATGAGCAACAGGGGCCACTCTGGAAACCTCTTCCATTGTCTCCGTTGACTGTTGATGTCATCACCTCCTGTTTCCAAATTCTCAGAGATGAAGAGAATGCCTAAAGAAGGGACTTGCTGGGAATAACTGTTGAGCAAACCAAAGTCAGGGAAGGGAACAGCCGGGAAGCACCCCCAGGCCCTGATGGCGGCTGGAAATTCACAACTGCCTACAGAAGAGAAGCCCTTTCCTTCTGCCATAGCACAACCCAAGTCTCCACCCGGATCACAGCTTTGAATTCGAGTGATATGGTTACTCCTCAGAAGTGGCTTGCAAAGCTTGAAAGAGCTACTCTCCTTTAGAAGTCTTTTTAGAATGCAGAGCTTGAAGATTAGTGTGGGAGCGAGACCATTTGACTGCCTAAGTGTTCAACCTCCCAGGTACTTAGACACTTCACAGCAAGAACTGACGTTCATTAAACTGTAAGCAAATTAGAGTTCAAGCCAAAGATATAAAGGAAGACATCGTTAGTGCATGGGAGCCATCCACCACCATCAGGCTTCTTGTAGGTAAGAAATCTTGTACCTCAGGATCCATCTCTGGCACAAAAGAAAATCACACTGCTGCGTTTGCAGCCGAGGCTGTTCTTTACCGCCCTCCATTTACAATGGAATGGAGCAGAAGGCTGCAAGCCTGCATTAACGCTTTGGTTTTCCTTTTGGGTTTTGCCTCCATGTTATCTTTGGAGGGCCTCAGAATGCTTTGATAAATAAAGCATTTTGTCAGCCAATAAATTAAAGAGTTATTTTTATCAAGTGACTATCAATTGGTGCTTCACAAGGCAGAAGCTTCTTGGGTGTCGGGGGTGGGGCGGGGGTGGGGGTGGGGAGTGGGGGTGGGGGCGGGGGTTGGGGAGTGGGGGTGGGGTGGGAGGGCATACCATCCCTCAGCAAAACTGATTTGGAGAAAAAGCATTGTTCTCTGCTGTCCAAACCCAAGGCATGCTTTTCTCTGTGGCTGGACCCACGCTTCCCTGAGCCTGCTTTACAGCTTTAAAGGAACTGAACTGGCAGAGGAAGATGGATCTCATCCGATTCTCACAGGCTGACCTCAAAACCCATTTCCCAAAGAATAAATTCCCAGGTGTCCCCAAAATGCTGTAAAACTATTTGTAGGCGGCTGAACCAGAAACCCCAAGAGAGCCAGGTTTGCCTATACCTGGGGCCTACATCTCCTCCCTCCTCAGCCTTCATGAGTTAAACATTGGGAAAATGTAACAAGAGTCTGAAGAAGGCTCCCCCTTTACCTGGGGACTGGAAGGCAGTGACAGAGTGGCCAGGGCAGAGGGTCCCCTGAGTCAGTGCTCACCAGGGAGCCTGAGCAAGTGAAACAGCCCCTGGAAATCTCTCTAGAGGGCCTGAGACAAGAAACTCCAGGCTGGCTGGAGGTCCTGGCTTGGCAGATCCCCCAGGGTCCCCGTAGCCTCCAGTCTACCTTTGTGGGATGGCGCCTCTATAAGCAAGCATCTGGACACCCTGTTTAGACAGTGGTAGAGCGGCCATCACAGATACCCTCTGTCCAGCTGACTTTGATGCAACAGTGAACCTAAAACGACGAGGTTGACTTGAGCTCTATTTTACCAGTGACACTTAATTGCTTATGTACACCCTGCCATCTGCTTAAAGCTACTCAAATACATGATGGCAGAAACAGGCCTCCAGCCCTTGTCTAGATTTAGAAAGCTTTTTGACTGGGAAACATGTCACAGGAACAGACTTGGGACATGCATGATTTCTGTGGGAGGGAGGAAGTAGAACATCCAGAAAAATGGAGAAAGCAGGGATTCAGGAAGCAGGGATTCAGGAAGCAGGGATTCAGGAAGGTATGGGAAGACTCAATCAGACAAACAAAACAACAGGTTTCTAAGCGAGAGGTGGGGTGGGAGCAGATACTAGAGATGAAAGAAAGCTAGTGGCCAGCAAGTTCTAGACATGAGAAGGTGGCACTCTATTCCACTCCCAACTTCATTTGAGTTAAGAATGCCCAAGCCCTCCTAGGGATCACAGCCAGGATGGAATGACAGGAATGTGGCCCAAGCCACTCCAGGACCATCTGCAAAGTGGCAATCAGCCATCCATCGTACATCATGGGGCCCGGGTAGTAGTCTGCCCGGGACGAACATCGAGCTGAAGCCTGTGGCTCTTTCATTAGAAATCCCCCAGGCAGTTTCAGTGCCATGTAAGTCTAGGTGATGCCATGTTACAGAGGGGACGCTTGGCAGTGTCCCATGAGCCTTTGGAGTTGGGGTGATGGAGGCATCCTAATGGAGAGCACAATACCAGAGCTTTCCAGACAGGGTTTATCCTGCACCTCTAAGTGTACAGAAAGGGAATTTTGTTTGTTTCCTTTTTATAAGATGTACATTTAAGTGTATTGAATTTATATTAATGCAATTGCCCTAAGTCTGGTTGGATTTCTTTTCTTTCTTTGAGTTGGGGTGTTGCCTAGCTCATACTGGCCTCAAACTTACTTTGTACCTGAGGATGACCTTGAACTTCTGATCCTCTTGCTTTTAACTACTACCAAGCCTGGTTTATTTGAAGCTGGGAATCAAACTCAGGTCTCCATGCATGCTACTCAAGTACTCTACCAACCCAGCCCATAAGTTTTTAGTCTCTTGTTGAAAAATGACTAAGGGGCAGGATGAAAGTGAAAAAGAAACAGAAGAAATTACTGAATGTTGTCCCTCAGTAGTGGCATGCAGGCTCCCTTGCCTGGGAGTGGAAGCCTAGCATGACAGCCTGTCCTGGGTTTGGCCTGTTCATGTCTAGCCTCATCACTAAGCAACATCTCTCTGTTTGTGGCAGGTGAGAGAGTTCAGTTTGCTATCCCAAGAACAGTCAGGCCACTGATGCCCACGATTCTGTCAAAGAAAACAGTTCAACCTCCTGGTGGAAGATTGTGAGCTCTGAGTACAAACCAAGCATTGCTGAAGGGACCAGAGAGGCTGTAGATGCAGGTGGGGACCTGTCCAGCAGGAGCAAGCTAAGCCTCCAGCCTGGACCCTTCTGCGAGGACACTGAAGTGGACCTGGAATTGCAATAGGAAGGGCCTGGGAACTAAATAAAGACACGGAGTGTCCTGAAATCTCCAGGACTGTCTGAATTCTCAACTTTTTTTTTTTTTTTTAACTAAAAATGTATCAACATTTCCGGCCAAATGTCACATATATTTTGCTAAAAATGGCATGTTGAAAAATAATAGAGCTTATGGTGAAAATAGAGTTTACGTACCGGCAAAAACTAATCACAATCCTTCTAACACATATGGACCCAGTTGCCTCTTTCCTGGCATTTCCATATGTCAGTGAGGGGGACAGGAGTGTAGTAGTCCTGGCAGCTTTAAAGTCTGGGCTTAGAACTCTGTCTTTCTCCTTGTGAATGTGGACCAGAGAGAGGGCAGTCACTTCCTGGAGGGAGATGATCCATCAGAATTAAAAGTCTGAGTCAGGATGTGGGCATCCATGTTAACATTGTTACCTTTGGAGGTCATGAACTTCTAGATCTAATTGTAGTTCAGAAGGAATATTGACAGGAGAGCACACAGCAGTGCAGTGAGGTCACAGTGAGTCAAATCCAGGGCAGCCCTGTTTGAGCAACCCAAATGTAATTAAATGAATGAATGAATGAATGAATGAACAAACAAACAAGCAAAATGAAGGAACATTTGATAGTAAGAAAAATGCAACAGCAGCTTATAACATGTACTATTTAGGAATCATTTTCTGTGAAATTATAAGCCTGATAATGGTATTATGATTAATTAAAAATTACTATTCATTACAGATGATAATGAAAAAATAGGTAGATATGCCCAAAAAAGTGTTAGCAGGTATTAGACCAAAAGGGTAGCTGTGTGAGATGTCCTCATGCTATGATTGAAAATTTTTTGTGTATAATTAAAAACAAAAAACAAAAAACAAGACCTATACTTTCATCAAGCAAGACAACCCCAACAACAACAAATGACCAACCCCACTCTTGGGATTGACAGAAAGAGCGCCTAAGACAAAGATGTGTGTTCGTGATGAGATAGACAAAGACATTGCTTAAGTAATGGGGGAAAAGAGAGAATCTTTCAGGGTGGAGAATTCCAGATAATTGGTGTAAATATTCCTCCTTCAAGGAAGTAAGTTCTGTTTGTTGGCTGTCCTGAGGCAATTACTAACCTAAGAGAAAGGATTATTCTTGCTTTGCTGTCTTTGGGCAGGCGGAAAGGTACTCCATGATAGCAAGGGGGAAAGGCCAAACAACTCATTTCATGAACCACAGAGCCAAGAAGAAAGAACAAGACCCAGGTTCCCACAATCCCGTTCAAGGCCATGCCCCAATGACCTAAAGACCTCTCACTAGTCCCTACCTCCTGAGGTTTCTACCACTTCCCAGAAGCAAGCCATCAGTCTTTGGAGAACATTTTAGATCTAAATTCTAGCTGTGACATTGCAGCTTGCCTCTGTGTGTTGTTCACACAGACGTTGTTCTTGAGTCAAATATGAAAAAAAAAAAAAAAAAAAGGAAAAAACAAGAGAAACCAGGAACTTCATAAATAAAGAAACCTAATCCCATCTTAGGCCAGTGGTCAAGGCCTCCATCCACAGCAGGAAGGCATTTTACAGAAATGTGCCCTTGACATATAACTGAAATGGCATTCACCATTATGATCTTCCACCAACATTTGCACAACACCAGTCTAATGGTGAGAAGCATTTCAGACACACCTAGATAGAGGGTAGGTGTGAAACACCTGGCAAGTATGTCTCAAAACAGCCAAGGTCACCGAAGATAAGGAAAGTCTAAAAAACTGTTGCAGTCAATAGGAGCTTACATGTAAAAAATACCTGAACGTAATGTGGTATCCTGCATGGGATCCTGCAGTGGGAAAAAACAAAAATGACAACCACTAAGGAAATCTGAATGAAGCATGGATTTTTGTTAATCATAATGCATCATTTTGGGGTACTATACTAATGTACTACACTAATGGAGATTATTACTAATAGCAGGCACTGGTGAATTAGGGCATATGAGGAAGCTGTTATAATTTTTCTGTAAATCTAAATTTACATTAAAAATGTAATAAATTAAAAACTATATTATACTCAATAATAGCCAGGAGTGGTCTATTATATGTATGCGTATGAGTATGTATATGTATATACATATATATTAGAAAGTTTTCACATATTATAATTTATAAAATATATAAATATAATATAAAATATATTCTAAAATTTATAAACTATATAAACTATAAATATATAAAATAATAGAATAGGTGGATAGGTAGGTTAGAAGAACTCCTTACCTCCTCTATCCCCCAATTAATTTTGCATTTAAAAAGTCTAGGACTCTATGATACTAGAAAGAATTCCAAGAGTTTGTTGGATCAATGAGCAGGCTGTGACCAAGAGGAGGTAGGCCTCATCCCAGTACTCCTCCACTGTCCCGTGACTGAGCATGCCCTCACTTTCCTCACACATGACTTTGCTTGTTGACTAATAATTCACATACCCAAAAGCTCAGTCCTAAAAGTACATGACCCAGTTGTCTTTCAGGAGATCTCACAACATCACCGTGGTTGCATTTAGAACATGGCCATCAGCCTAAGCAGGAACACACGCCTTTCCGAAGCTATGCCTCCGAGCCCTAATCTCCTGGCAACTACTACTCTGCTTGTCGCTGTTGCTGTGGTTTCGGTGTCCCCATCAAAACACATGTTGAAATTTAATCTTTATAGTGATGTATTAAGAGGTGGGACTAGGTTGGGCTTTTAAGAGACCACTAGGAACAAAGTATGGGGCACACACTTACAATCTCAGGACTTGGGAAGCAGAGGCATGGGGATTACCATAAATTTGAACCAGCCAGCCTGGTTTACATGGTGAGTTCCCAAGCCAGCTCACTTAAATGGACTAATTCATTCATAGATTAACAAGTTAATTATCAATGCAGTGGCTTTGATAGCAAAGTAACTCCTTATCTTGCTTAGTCTGTGTCACCTTGTGATACCCTCTGCTATGATCTGACATACAAACATTCTGGATACACCTTCTTTACAGGCACACAACTTGAAAATATGTTTCCCATTCTGTGGATGGCCTTTTCACTTTTATATACCATGCCCTTTGAAGCACAATAGCGTAATGTTTTTTTAATGTAGTTGAACTCTAATACACATATATGTATTTTCTAACCCCATCCACTCCTCCATCCCTCTTCCCTCTCTCCCTCTTTCCCAACTCTCTCCTCCTTCCTCCTGTTCATTTGCTGTCACACCTAAGAAAGCATTTTAGAACTCAGAATAGTGAAGATATACATGCAGGTTTTCTTCTGAGCGTTCTATAGGGGCAATGGTTACCTGCAGGTCTATGATCCTTCTTGAATTGGTTTTGTGTGTGGTGTAAGGCAGGGATTTAACTTCAGTTTCTTGCTTGTGTGTATAATCATGTCCACATACTTGTTGAGTGAGTCCTGATTTTCCTATTGAATCAGCTGGTCATTGTTGACAACTCACCAGACACATAAGGATATATTTCTACTTCCCTGTATGTGGCTATTGTTTTTATATTACAAAATATTGTTGCAAGTATTCTTGGAAAAAATGGCAAGGAACAAAGGAGATGGTATTAAAACACGTTTAATCTCATCATCTAGATGATGACACATTTCAAAGCTATCAATTTGAAATAATATTTTTCCTTGTAAGTAAATCTGGGGCAAGGGAGCATGGTAGCAGAGCCCTATGATTCTGACAACTTGTGAGGTGGAGGCAGAAGGATTAGGATCTCAAGGTCATTCTCAAATGCATAATGAGTCCAAGTTCAGCCTGGGCTTAGGAAACCCTGTCAGTGTAAGCTACATTTCTTGTTGCTATGAAAGGAAAGAGGGGTTTGTTTTAGCACACCATTTAAGGACACAGTCCATAATAGGGGGTGGGCATTTCAGTTGCAGTATGAGGTAGCTGATCACACTGCATCTGCAGTCAGGAATCACGGATAGATGAATGCTTGTGCCCAGCTCAATTTCTCTTTTTTGATTCAGTACAGGACCTCAGTAGCATTTAAGGTAAGTCTCACAGACATTCTCAAGGGTTTGCCTGCAAGGTGATTCTATAGAACCTATCAAGTTGATAATCAGTATTAACCACTACAGCATCACAAACAAACAAACAAAACACTCTATCTTAGAACATCCAACAGTGATTCCCACATGCAGCCAGGGTTGAGAGCCGCACTGAGAAAGGCAGTCTTAGGCAACACAGATGTGCTCAGATGAGCTCTAGGAGCAAGACTGAGCAAGTAACCTAGGCAGTAAGTTGACACTGTGGGTATCCCCGCAGCTGAATTAACAATAGGAACTGGAGTACATATGGTGGTGGGTGACCTCTTTCCCTATTCTTGGGGGAGCACACTCATGCATCTCCTAGTCCAACCCACCCACATGGCTCTGAGTCCAACCAATCTTTCTCTTTCAGGGGCAGTATTCTAGCTCTTCTATTTGAATTGTCCTGTGTTACCCTTTTCCTAAGTCTCAAATCCCTAGCCCTCAAAGAGAGGTGTCCATGACTCACTATTTAACATGGAGATCTCCACTCCAGTCACCAGAAGGGACCAGATAATTTGTCATTTAAGTTAGGGTATGGAAGGGCTAATAATAGACTGGAGAAAGAGATAAATTGAGGCTAGAAAGATGGGGGTGGATGGTCCCTTTGCTATATGGCTCCTACCTTTCTTAGTACACTGTTTTTTATCTAAGTGTGCTCTATGTGAAATACTGAGAGTTAAGTTCTTTCTCCCCCTCCCCTCTTTCTTGTTGGTTTACTGTGTGTGCATTAGCATAATGGTGGTCAGAGAAAGAAATTGGAATCGTTATTTGTATTAATTTGTCTGTTGTCCTGTATCATCTGTGTTACTTGTCTGAGAGGCTCTCTTTTTCCTGTGATAATGTCTCAGGCTCCCCGGCTCTAGCCAATTAGGAAATCCCCTCCCTTGGTTCAAGGGAAAGCATTTGGACATATGAGAGCACACATTTCAGAATGTGCTCAAGAGGTACCCACCCTTTCCTTTCCCTCTTCTTAGAGATGTGAAAGAGTTATTGCAGCTATAAAGTGGAAGAGCCTAACTGGGTCATCAGTTTGCTGGAGGGCAGAGAAGGCTTAGTTGGTACAGGCTCCACCCGACGGGGACAGGAGGAACTGAGGGCTCCAGGGCCCTCCTGCCATTCAACAGATTGCCTTTGTCCTTTAATGCTCAGAGACTATCTTAAGGAAAAGTGTGGGGAGGAGGGATCTCTCTCTCCTCAGAAGGAAACCAAGTCCTTGGTGACAAAGTGCCACTGCCAGATGGCTTCTCAACTGCAGCCAGCCTTGCCTTTGGATTCTTAGCCAGTTAGATGCCTTTGGCTCCTAAGCCCTTTTGATTTGAGTTCTCTTTCACTGCAATTTAAAAAAAAATCTGCTTTGAGGAACACTGATTTTGTCTTGTTTTCTAGAGCACAGACCAAAGCACTGGGTGAAGGGAAGGGTCAATCACAGCCCCCCAACACACACACACACACATACACACACACACACACACACACACACACACACAGGCTGCCACTGATGAACAGTTGTCCAGGGAAGGGCTGTGCTTGCAGCAGGCTGGATGTTCTTGTCAACGTTTTGATTCACAATAAAGCCCAAGCGGTTTTCCAGTCATCACCGGTCTACAAGAGTATGCACGGCTACTCCGTGGTGTTCTGTTGTCTTTATCACCTGCATCCTGCATCAACCTCCATTGGTATTTCTTTATACCAATACACTACTTGCTGTGATAGCCCATGCCTGGCACTCCACCACCATAAAGGCTGAAGCAGGGGGGACTTCAAGAACAAGAACAGGACCCTCTTATCTCAAAAGCAGCCTCATTCTGGCCTGAACCACCTCCTCTGTCCAGTTGCTAAGACTTTCAGCTTCCAGAAGTCAAAAAACAGCAAGCATCATTCCTGCCCCTTCTGGAAAACCTCAGTTCCATACCAAGGCTCCCCAAGCCCCACAGAAACCCTAGCCTATGAGAGAGGTGTGCTCTCTTGCTCACTGCTCTCCTGTCTTCTCTTGATGAGAGCACTTCCTGGGTTTATCCCCAAATAAACTTGTCCCCTCTGATGAATCACCTGTTTGTCCTTTCTTCCTACAGTTTCAAGCCCTAGGACCAACCTGGACTATTTAGGGAGAGCCTGTCTCAAAAGAACAAAATAAACATTTACTATAAATAATGTGTCAATGAACGCTTTTGCATAAACGATTGTTTGTGGGCATCTCTCTTTCCTTACAACTCATTACTCAATGTGCAATTGCTAGCTCTAATGTTAAGATGTCACCTGAAAGCTCCTCTACCATTGGCAAGATGCCAGGCAATGTCACATCAACTTACATTCTCTAGTCCAGTGGTTCTCAATCTTCCTAATGCTGTGACCCTTTAATACAATTCCTCGTGTTGTGGTGACTCCAATCACAGATATTTGATTGCTACCTCATAACTGTAGTTTTGCTATGGGTATGAATTGTAAATATTTGATATGCAGGATATCTGCATATTTGATTGCAGGTATGGGACCCCAAAAGGGGTTGTGCCCACAGGTTGAGAATCACTGCCCTAGTCCTACATAGTAGAGTATCTATGCTCGTGATGCCACACCTGGTCACTTCAACATCTTGGTTCAATGGCAGCAAATGAGAACACAGTTTCAATATGTGGTCATTTCATTCTTAACTGGTTATTTCTGGTTAGTGCAAGAATCGAAGAAAGGTTCCTCAAAGGCTCCTCAAACAAGTGCATTGGACGTCTGAATCCTGGACCCTACTGAGCAGGATACCCTCTGCCAGCTGCATGGAGTAGTCAGGAGAAAGGAGGGAGAATCAGGCAGGGGAGACGGGGAAAGCTGGGGAAGAGTGATTCCCTGGACCTGAAGGATGGCAGAGCTTAAAGCAGAAGCAGGAGGTGAGGCTGCAGAGCCTCTTGTATTGATGTGGGAGGGAGGAAAGGATGGAGGGGGAGAGGGAAGGAAGGGAAGGAAAGAAGGAAGGAGGGAGGGAAGGAAGAGAGAGGGGTGAAGGAAGGGATGAAAGGAGGGAGGGAGGGAGGAAAGTCACAGAGAAGGAAAATGAAGAAAACCCAGCCTCTCCACAGTGGGATGCCATGCACAACTTGGTTCAGCAAAGTCATGAAGACCCAGACCATATAGCCTGGAGACAGAAGTGTTCCTGTGAGGAACAGAGGTGAGCCCTGAGCTTTGAATGCAAGATACACCTGCCTTTGGGGAAGCCCTGACTCCCCTAAAAAGAAACTTGAGGCCTTTCTCTTTTTAATCTTTCATCAGTGAAAGGCCAGTTTCCATTTGTGGAAATAATACTAACTTTTTAAATTTCTAGTCTGAGTCACAGATCCACAGGATCTTACCACAACTCTATTCCTTTCTGTCCTGGCCCATGGACACCACCCACTTGAGCCTCTGCCCACGGTTCTACCGCACACCCACACTCTGAAGGCCAGGAGAGCTAAGATTGATGATTAAGATATGAGTATGTCTTTCTGACCACAAAGCACAAAAGCCAAGAATGAATCAAAACTGCACAAAATCTACCTCCTCAGATAACTATTATTACCACAGAGTTCTACGTATCTCATGGTGTCCTTGGCATAGATAAATGAATAATTCTTTCAAAATGTGATGTGGAAACGAACCTTCCCCCGTCTTCCTCCTCCCTATCCTGGAATCCTTTGCTTTAGATAAGATATGTACATCGGACTAATGAGCTTACTGAGAAAAGGGAGTGCAAAAGGATTGCTTTAGGAAATTCTATGATAAATAGGAAGCAAATTGCTACCTTAACATATATTTTACCCATATATATGTAAATATGACTTGTCAAGAGACCCCATGCTTCCCAAAGCTTCCAGGAAATGACTGTGTAAAAGAATCCTTTCTTTCCTTCTTTCTTTCTCCCTTTCTTTCTTTCTTTCTTTCTTTCTTTCTTTCTTTCTTTCTTTCTTTCTTTCTTTCTTTCTTTCTTCCTTTCTTTCTTTCTTTCTTTCTTTCTTTCTTTCTTTCTTTCTTTCTTTCTTTCTTTCTTTCTTTCTTTCCTTTTTTCTTTGAACCATCATAAATGGAGAAGATCCAGGATGGGTAGTTGGGTAGTTCCAGGAGCTGAATGATTGGGTAACCAAACAGCAGCAGGTTGTGGCCGTGAGGGGCATCTCCTCTGGAGAAGCAAGCCTGAAGCTCCCAGACATGCACAGGAGGCCACTGTCCCCAGAGTCTGGATTGCTGAACTCATTCAGGTGACTTCTTGAGCATCAACTGCCTGGGTACCAGGGAAAAGGAGTGCCCAGGACAGGTACCATCCCAGGGACTATGGGTGATGCAAACCTGTGAACTAGGCATCTCATCTCCTGGCCTTCTCTGGCTCAGATGGGGTCCACCCACGGCATTTCCCTAGCAGGGACTATCTTTTAGGGGGCATTGAACTGTAGATGTGTGTGTATGTGTATGGGTGAGAGAGAAGAGAGAGAGAGACAGAGAGAGAGAGAGAGAGAGAGAGACAGACAGAGAGAGAGAGAGAGAGAGAGAGAGAGAGAGAGAGAGAGAGAGAGCACAGAAGATATCCTTGGGTTTTATTACTCAGGTGTTTCTGGCCTGGAACTCACCAATTACCAATTTACCAATTAGGCTGAGTTGACCAGCAAGCTCTAGGGACTCACTTGCTTTGTATTTCCAGCACTGGTATTTCAAGCCTGAGCACCAAGCCTGGCTTTTTTTTTCTTTCTTTCTTTTAAATTTTATTTTAACATGGGCTCTGACAATTGAACTCAGGTCCCTGTGCTTGCCTTCCATGGAGCCATCACCCTGGCTCTGATGACATTTCCTTATAAGGAACCATCCAGTTGTTACCCAGATCCAAGCAGATGGGACTGAGATGTACTCAGCTTCTTGCTCTGTCCTTTACTGTCTTCAGCCAGCAGCATCTGCTTGTCAGAAATGGAAATGAGGGCTGGGAAAAATTGATAGCTTCGGGCTTGGGTGATACTTGCTCAGCATACAACAAGGCTCTGAGTTCAGTTTCGAGCATTGCAAAACTGTGTTGATTTTTAAAATCAATTGACAGCATGTACGAGCAGGGAAGTAGTTTCAAATAGTAATTCAGGGTTCCTCTAGCATTCCACCAGCATCAAGACAATAAGACCCCACGAACACACATAAAAAGACATGCTGCCAGGAGAGGCCTGGAAAGAAGGAGAAAGAAAACCCAGACAGATAAACCAACATCTCAAGGGTGACACGATAGACCAGCCCCATAGTCTCCAGTTTAAAGATGAATTCTCACAACAGTATTAACTGTTATTCAAATGAGTCTGCATCTTCTCAGTGGGTTTCAGGCAGACGTCCCCAGTAGGCAGAGAATTAGGAGAGAAGAAGAAAGGCTTGGTGAATACGGACATTGCTGGGGTAAAGTCAACAGCATTGTAAGACATTCTAAAGCTCATTTCCCTTGTCCAAAGACAAGGGAATTTTTCTTTTGACTCCCCATACCAGTTGCTCCTCTGTGTCAATAGCCAACAGATGGCTCTCTAATTGCCCACCCCTTGACCATGCTCCATTCAGCAACATTCACCTTCTCTCCCCAGCCTTCTCTGACAACTGCAGCCTCTGCTCTGCCATTGTACTTGCTGAAAGGCAACCTCTCAGGAGTGACACCCTGGAACAACCTGCCTGGTTCCAGCCTCCACCTAGGGCCCTGGTTGGTGGTTAGCTACTGAACTTGGCTCTGCTCAGGGATACCCACAGCATCTTTCAGTGACTGTAGGTGCGAGAGGAGGCCTCAAGAGCCAAGTTTCTTACATTCTATAGTAACCAGCATGTCTCAGTTCCTCCTGCCAATCAGGGCTGCTGTAGCTGCTGCTGCTGCTGTAACGTAGCGTGTTTAGGATCAGATCCAGCTTGTGCTTCCAGGGTGTCCGGGTACCTCACCCAGGCAGAAACAAGAGTCACTGGGGTTTGAGAGGAAGACTGTGCTGTTCTGAATGTAAACTAGAGTCAATGGGAGTCTTGCTGATCTCAGTTGCTACTTGTCCTTATATTTGTGTCTGGTAGCCCCGACTTATTACCTCATCCCACCCCATCCTGTGGGTTGGTGTCTCTACCTGCAAACTATTTGCCCCTAAAGACTTTTTTGGTAAGAATTTAATGAGGAAATCAAGAACGGCAATTGATGTGATGTCTAGTATGTAGTAAGTGCTCAATAAAAGTCATATTAGTTAATACTTAGCACAGTAGTAGAAGCACCTATAATAGTGACCAGCTGGCCAAACCGATACCCTGCCTGGGTCCCCACCGATACCCTGCCTGGGTCCCCACTGATACCCTGCCTGGGTCCCCACCGATACCCTGCCTGGGTCCCCACTACCTGTCCTGTTGTTATTTGCTACAGGTCTCCTCTAACTAGCTCCTGGAGGACAGAGCTGCATTCCACACAGGAACCAGCTCCCCACTCCTCCAACATGTTCCATATTAGAGACTGGCACATTCGAGATGGCTAGACTTCTTCTAAGCACCTCTATACCACTTTACCTGACAGCTCTGGGCCCTGTATTCACTTGAAAGCAGGAACTGAGTCTTATAGGCTTATACCTCCACTCCAAATAAATCTTTGCTGAATGGCTGAAAGAAAGGATGAGTGAGTGAATGAATGTACAAACTACCCTCATTCCAGCTCTGGTTGTGTCTTCATGCTCTCTGGCCCCTCCACTGCTGGATCTCCTTGGAAACAGTCCCCCTTTACCTACTCTGGGCTGCTGGACCAGTTGGGGTGGGGTTGGGAGTTAGAAACAGAAGGGCAGAGGGGAAGTAAAATTCGATTTTTGAGAAAGAAGCTCCAATAATGGGATCCAGCCACTCTACTTAGGAGGGCACCTGCAGCCTTTCTTTCTCAATAAGACTTCACACAGCAGCAAACTTTTCTTAAACAGCCTTTGATTTGAAACGTTACCGGTCAATATGCTCTTAGGAGTTCCAGGGATGTGGTTAGCGATTACTGATGGCTGAGGGCACGAGAGGAAGACTGTGCTGGTCGGAATGTAAACTAGGCTTCCTTCAAAATGGTAAAATAAAACATCCATTCCCGTGGATGCATTCTTGGTGACCTTACCTCCCTCTTTCACACAGGTTTCATTCCTAGGAGCAGAGTGGCTGTGGGTATCACGGGGTATCGGAGTGGGGGGGTGGAGTAATAGCACCTGTGATTTATGTCATGGTTATTGACATTTCCATAGCAACGCCGACTGATCGGTAAGCATGATATGGCCTCTTGCTAAGATAGATACATAGGTACAAATGAAATATTAAAAAATATAAATTTAAACTGTAATCAACCAGTACTTAGCTCTTTTTTTCATACTCATTAAGAACAAATTTCTCCAGCCATGGTGGCTAATTGGGTAGAATCTGGACCTTTCAGATTCCTATTCATCAAGAGTTGAAGAGTGACTGTGGGTGCTTAGGGGAACCTTGAAGATAGGGATGAAAAAACAGGAACCAGTAGCCATAGAGCAGAGCCCACAACGGAATCCAAAACGAAAAAGAAATTTAAAAAGGGAAGGCTCCAATACAGCGGTTATACCAGCCTTCCCTCCTCTCTTTAGCAAGAGTTTGT
This sequence comes from Montemys delectorum, assembly GCA_019843815.1. NCBI lineage: Eukaryota > Metazoa > Chordata > Mammalia > Rodentia > Muridae > Montemys > Montemys delectorum. Next base: position 5,844 of record JADRCD010220637.1, on the reverse strand, counting down.
TGCTCCCCTGACATTACTGGCAGAGACTCAAACACTCTGCCTTGCTTCTGCACCCCTGCCTTCCCAGTAGTCCCTCATCCATCAGCAGATCACCATTCCTGTTACCCTCCTCCATGTTGTATCTGTTCACACAGAGCTTGAGCTCTCTTGTAGTCCTTGGAAGCTCCCAACTCTGATATTCAGATGAGCTCTATACATTTCTCCATCCGTTAGCTTATCCGTCCTCTCATATACCCCATCTCAGTTCTGTGAGAGGATCAAGTGTTGGCAGCCACTATTGTCTCAGTTTGGGCCAAGTTGTGCTTAATTACCAACTCAGAAACCACTGGCTGGCAAATGGGTTAACCTACTAACATCTAGGATAAGGGCAGAAAGAAGCCTGTAAAGACAAGTAAGGCTGCTTTATCAGTTCCATCCCAGGGCTGCTCAGATATCTGTAATTGTAACAAGTGTCCAATTTAACAGACTTAATAGAGGAAAAAAGGGGTTATTTTGGCTGGCAGTTTTTGAAAATTCAATCCATGGCAGGTTGGCCTGCTGCTTTAGAGTTTGTGGCTGGGTGGCATGTCAAGGCAAGAGCTTGTAACGGAGGAAACTGCCCCTCAAAGCTCCAGTCATCTAACCAACTGTCAGTAAGCCTCACCTCCTACAGGTCCCACCGGACCCCAACCCAACAGTCTTCCAGAGTGACAAACAGTCCTGTGAGTAGCCCTTGTCCAAGCCATGGCACTGTGAGTTCCATGTTAGCTGTCACCGGCCCTCGATGAAAGTTGGGTCTTTTAGTTCACAATCGTGTCCTCTATGTATGATAGGAAACCCGTGGGCTCCTAAACTTATTTGAATGTTTAGAATGTTTTCTTTCTGCAATCCTTTGCTTCAGCAGCCCCTACTCAGTCAAGGTCAAGAGGAAGAGATCCATTAAAACTACGCCTCCGTCATGCTAGGTTATTAGAGCAGTCTCTGGGATCCCTCAGCATGACACACCAGTTGCACTTGACATAGTAGCTGCCTTCTTAAGGTTGAAGAGGCATTGGTCCTTCCTAAACCCCAAAATTCTCAGTGGTTTCTCCACGTTGTGATAGCTCCCTATGGTAAGCACTTCAGGTTCCCACAGAACTCCCACATCCCTCACCTCCTCTGTAGGGCTGTGAGTAGTGATTTATAGTTTGACAGCCAGATACACTCATTGGGTACTTGGATTTGGATGTAAGTTTCATGGGAAAAGAAGGCCATGGGACATTCATTCTGCTGGCTTGGATGATGGCAGAAGTGACGGGTGATGGAGCCAGCTGCGGTGGCAATGGCTTCCTGATTCAGAGGCTCCTGTCTGTGGCAGAGACAGCATGTCTTTGGCAGGCTCTTTTGGCAGGATTGTGAAAGCTCAGGCAAGAGCCTGTTTCTTCCCAGTGATTTTCTGAGATATTTATAAACCTCAATTAATCCCTTCATTTTAAACGAGCTAGAGTGGAGTGCATTGTCTGTGAGCAAGGACCTTGACCAAAGCTGGGTTCATTCCCTGAGATGACATGGGGCATGCCCAGGTGTTGTGGCTGTAGACCTGGTTGTTTTCCCATCAGACTGACCTCCAGGAAGGGGGCGCTCATGTTTTGTTTCTCTAGCCTTTACCACGGGGTGGTCCACATAATAGATTGTCACTTTGTGCTTTTGTGTACAGCTGCTTTCAACCAGTTGATATTTATGCTGTATGGAAAGCTGTCTTATAAGTTAACATGTTATTGTTATTGAGTGTGTATATGGTGTGTGTAGCAGTGCGTGCTGGCCGCAGTATACATATGGAGATCAGAGGACAACTTTGTAGAGTGGCATCTCTCCTTCTGTCTTTACAAAAGCATCAGACTCAGGTTGTCAGGGCTGCACTAAAAGAGCTTTCTTTATCCACAGAGCCATCTTGCAGGCCCACAAAGCCATTTTTGTGGGAGAGAGGAATCTAAAATGAATCTGTGTATATGGAATACTGTTAGGCTAGCCACTGTGCTGGGCGCCATGCACGGAAAGTTAATAAGCTATGGTATCATCTGGTCCTCCCTCAGGCTGACATCATTCACTCCTGAAGTGATTGCAGCCATGCCTATAGTGAGAAAGCAAGCCAGGGAGATGCTGCTCAGCCAGGGCACAGATCAGGTCCTAGGAGCAGCTGTGAGGTCTCCGAAATAGCCCCATTTAACCCTTTTAGCACTCTCATTTCTCTTGCTGTGATAAAAATGTCCCAACAAAAACAACTTTAAGGTGGAAGGGATTAATTCTACTCTCCATTCCAGGCTACAGTGCATCCCTGTGGAGAAGTCGAGTCAGAAACTGGAAGCAGCTAGACACATCCACAGCCAATGGCAGAGAGTGCATGCGTGCTCACACTCAGCTCGTCTTCTAGGGAATGGAGCTGCCCACTGTTTTAGGTGGGGCCATCTCATTTCAATTAAGGTAATCAATGCAATCCATGAGGCCTCCAGGCCAACTTGATCAGGACTCTGAAACTCTTCCCTATGCGCTTCTAAAATGTATCAAGCTGACAATCAAAATGAACCACGTCACTCCCAGAGTCAGTTCTTAGTTTTTGGTATTGATGGTGAGGGAAACAGCACCAACTACCTCCAAGGAGCTGGGGTAAAAGTGGAAAGACCTGACTCAGTGATCTGGGCGTTCTTCCAGCTGCCTGGCTTGCCCTTTGGTGCAAACCAACCCTATCACAGCCTGGGCCCTGGGCATAGATGCCCTAGCTCTCTGTTTAATGCAGATCATCACATCAGAGCCACCCGCACCGAAATCCTCCAAGTTGGAAACAGCATTAAAAGTCTAAGGGGGTCTCCCTCCTGAGACACAGGGTTTCTGTAAATCCAGAGCACTGTGCTGTTGAGGCAACAATGAAGGAAAGAGAGGTGTCCCTAAACTTGAAAGCAGTAAGGACATAGTGTAATCTGATGACAAGCCCTGGTCGTTTTTTATGTGTCTATTTTCTCAGTTGCCTTGTAAAAACGGCTTTTCTCCAGCTCACCTGGAATCCAAATTTCTCCAGATAATAGCAGTTCTTGGTATTTGTTTCTTGCCAGGCACAGGGAGGGAGGCTTTCCCTGTGTGGGCTCAGTTAATGCCACACTAACCCTGCTTGAGGACCATCCGGTCTTTGCTCAGAGGCAGGAAGTGGTGGCTCCCACCAGCAAGGGACCAACTACTGGTTCTAGCCCAGGGAACATGTTCTCACTCTCACCTGCTCTACAGGAGCATCACCCAGGAGCATCAGGTAACTTTCAGAAAGTTCCTCTTGTCCTTCCAGTGCTAGGAAAGACTTGATCCTTTGTGGTCTCATCCTACTCCAGAGTTAGTCCCTTCTTGCTCCTTTTCAGGAGCTAAGCCTCGAGTATAGAAGTCTGCCCATTATGTTATTGTTCTAAGAGCGAGAAAGAAAGAGAGAGAAAGAGAGAGAGACAGACAGAGACAGAGAGAGAGAGAGACAGAGACACAGAGAGACAGAGACAGAGAGAGGGACAGAGAGAGAAAGAGACAGAGAGAGACAGAGAAAGACACACAGAGAGAGACAGAGAGACACACAGAGAGACACTGAGAGAGAGACACAGAGAGAGACACTGAGAGAGAGACACACAGAGAGACACAGAGAGAGACAGAGAGAGAGAGACAGAGAGAGACAGAGAGAGAAACAGAGAGAGGGACAGAGAGAGAAAGAGACAGAGAGAGAGAGAGAATCACTGTGTGATTTCTAGACACAAACTTAAGGGTATACAATGAAATCGATAGCTTATTTCTGTTTGTAAAGGGGTCATGAGTCTATGTCCTCCCTCCTCTCCTTCTCTCCCTCTCTCCCTCTCTCCCTCCCTCTCTTCTTTTCTTCCTACTTTCTTTTATTTCTTAACAGGATTTTACTAGACAGCAACAAACTGACCTTGAAGTCATAATTCTCCTGCCTCAGCTTCCTGACCACAGAATTACAGAAGTATGCCACCACTCATGGATCCTTTTAGCTTTCAGAAGTTTTTTGTTGTTGTTGTTTGTTTTGTTTTGTTTTGTTTTTTAAAGATAGTCTCACTATGCAGCCCTGGGTAGCCTAGAACTGGTTATACAAAGCAGGCTGGACTTGAACACAAAGAGACCCAGCTGCCTCAGTTTCCAGAATGCTGGGGTTCAAGGTATGCAGCACCATGCCTGGCCTTTTCGCTAGCTTTAATGTACACCACCGAGCTTTAGAGCAGGTGTTTCTATCGCAGCTTATATATAAGGAAACCAAGGCTCAGCCGCCTCCATAGCGATAAGCTGTCAGTGCCGAAGTCAGCCAGACCTGCTGGGATTCCACGGCCACCGCTCTGCCGCAGCCCAGTCAGGCCCTCCGAAGCAGCAGCCTGTCAGAAGCGGGTCTCAGAAGCTCAACTGTGTTCTCCCATAGAAAGAGACATCTTCCAAACAGGCCACAAGGAAGCTTCCAGTACTGCAAATGTTTCTTTCAGTGTCTCTCCAAACTGCATTGGCTGCCACAAAGAACAAGGTGCAGTTGACAATTTCATCCTCCCGTTGGTGATTTTTAAGTGGCTTCTGGGAGGAGCTAGGCCCTTTGGGAATGACTGTGCCTACTGCATTGTGGGCAAGGGTCTTGCTGGCTTCTGGATAATTCTCTCCTCTGCTCACTGCTTTCTAATTCCCCCTCCCCCCTCTACAAATGGCAGATGACAAAAACTCCCGAAGAAACTTCTCATGGCTGCATTTGTGTGTATCAAGGGAAATTAAAATACCCCACATTTCCACGCTCTGAAGTTTGACGCCTTATTTGCATATTTTATTGATTTTCCCCCCCTTCTCCTCTCTGTGAGGAAAATGTACCTATGTGTCAGCACTTACCTGCGTTAACTGTGCCAATGTTTGGCTGTTTGGAAGCGCCCCGCAACCCCCGCAACCCCCGTAGCCCTAGAGAACGCTGCTTGTTCTGCTACTTTCCCTAAGCCTTTGTTGTCTGTGGTTTCAAATTTTGCCGAGTAAAACCAGCCTTACAGTCGTAAGCAGTCAGCTATGGAGAGTCCCTCTGCACACTTTAATTCTTGTTCAAGATCTGTAGCTTCCTTTACAGACATCGGGGTGGGGACTAGCCAACAGAAAGGGTGAGGAGGAAAGAGTTCTTCCCATTTTCTGGGGCTGTCTACGTGAATTTTTTGAAATTAAAGATCAGAGAAAATACATATACGTTACTCTCACATGCACATGTGTGTGCATGCATATGTATGTGCTGATTGGTGTGTTCCTGTCTTCATTTACACACTCGGAGAAACCCCCCCCCCCCCTTTTTCAGGACTCTGACTAGAGGAATTCCTTGCTTAGGCAGTTAGCGTTTGACTCTTAGAAACAAGGAATAAGAAATCCACTTTTAAAATAATTTAAGCAAGAATAAAAAGAAAATATTTGAATTACTTAGCTCATTTAGTTGGAAAAGCTAACAGTGGAGAAGTATCAGGCATGGCTGGAACCAGGTGATGTACAGTGTCACCCAGGCTTGACCTCTTTATCTCTTAGTGTTAATGGAGTCGTCCAGGAAGACCTGTTTTACCTGGTTGCCTATAGCAGGTCCAACACTGTAATTAATCCATTTGGCTGGACCAGTGTCAAGTAAAATGAGCATGGTATGGTTTCTATGGGACCAGCTTGGTTCATATGTCCATCTCTTAACCAGTGACTGTGGCCACAGGACAAGGCCTGAGTTAGAATGGAGCTGGCCCCACCTGTATTGGGGGCCTCAGAGATGAAAAGGATGTTTTTCCAAAGCAAAACACAAACTCTTGCTTTCAGAAGAAAACATGGATGATGTAGTGCGACAATCCCTGCCCTCATGGA
>JADRCD010220634.1:0-13110 GCA_019843815.1 Montemys delectorum | reverse complement strand
CTCTCTGTGTGTGTGTGTGTGTGTGTGTGTGTGTGTGTGTGCGCGCTTTCCTGTCTTGGTCTCTTTCTGTGTGTCCCTCCCTCCCCTGTCCCTTTCCTATAATAGTGTTGGTGTTCTGCTATGTTCTTTGTTCTTTTCTGAATGAATGCCTGTCATCCCAAGAGTTCTGTCTTCTCTTTGTAATGCATTTCTTTCTGTAGCTGCTTTTATAATTGTAATTAATGGGAGTGTGATTGTGATAGATAGCAGCATTCTTTTGTTTTAATTTTTGAGCATATTGTCTTTAGGGATTTATGTTAACTAGCAAATTAGCAAATAATAAGCCTTGTTTGCTACAATATTGTTTTCTGACCTTTTTCTTCATTTCTTCAGAGCTATCATTCAAATTCAAATTATTTCACTTGAAAGCATTGGAACACAATGGTTCTCTGCTTATTGACTTATTACTATCAGTGTATGTTCTGTCTGTTTTTCCTTTGGATAGTTCTTACTGCTATGACTTAAAGGTAGAGAGTCTATACTTTCTGAAGATTTTAACCCATCCTTAATCTCATCCTTTGTAACTTCATCCTAAGAAATTAGATTTCAGTTTCACATGTCCCTACCTGAGCCGTTGAACATCATAATGGGCATCTTAATGTGCTTATTTACTGTCATAGCCTTTATGTGAATCTGAGATATTTTGTTCTTCCAATTATGGGTTACATGTTTCATCATGCATGCTGGTCTCTCTGTGGAAGTAATCAGTCAATATTTATTTACCTCTAGGAGGTAGAACCCATACCTGACACTTCTTGGCTGACCAGGAATCAAAGACTAGATGGTCCAAGCACCCAGGGTAAAACCAAATACTAGTCTTCTAAAAGGGAGCAATAAAATAGTTTCTAATTTCCTTTTGATGTACACTAATCATTATCAGCAAAGCTTCCTCCTGCAGCAGATGGGAACAAATGAAAACACTCACAGCCAGACAGTACTCAGACAGTGAGAGACCTTGGAACATTCAACTCTAAATGGGATATCTCTTTCAAATTCCTCCCCCTTGTGCTCAGGAAACCCTGAGAACGAAGGTAGAAAGAATGTAAAACCCAGTGCGCATGGAGGACTCCAAGAAACAAGGCCTTCTAAATCAACGTGATCAAGCTCATATGAACTTACAGAGACTGAAGCAGCATGTATAGTGCCTGCATGTATCTGCCCAGTGTATGTGTGTTGTGTGTGTGTGTGTGCTGTGTGTGTTTGTGTGTGTATACACAAACACAGACACACACAGCACACACACACACACACACACACACACACACACACACATATATATATATATATATACAAATGTACATATATATCGAATTTAATACTCTTATGTGATTTCTAAGTGTGGGAATGAATGAGTCTCTGACTCTTGTTCTTTCTCTTAGATTTTCCTCTATCTGTCTTGTCCAACCTCGATGAGACACTTTTTGTTTTATTATGTTAGATTTTTTTTATTAGATATTGTCTTTATTTACATGTCATATGATTTCTCATTTCCCAGGTTCCCCTCCAAAAACCAAACAAACAAACAAAAACAACAAGAACAAACCCCTGTTGCCTCCCCCATCCCCATGCTTGTGACCCCACCCTCTCCCACTTATTGACCCTGGCATTCCCCTACACTGGGGCATGGAACCTTCACAGGGCCAAAGGCCTCTCCTCCCATTAATGATCGACTTTGCAATCCTCTACTATACACATGCTGCCAGAGCAATCAGTCCCACCAAGTATACTCCTTGGTTGGGGGTTGAGTCCCTGGGAGCTCTGAGGGTCCTAGTTAGTTTATATTGTTGTTCATCCTAAGGGGCTGCAAACCCTTCAAATCCTTTGGTCTTTTCTCTAACTCCTTCATTGGGGACCCTGTACTCAGTTCAATGGATGGCTGTGAGCCTCTACTTCTGAATTAGTCAGGTATTTTTATCTCACTATTAAAATACTTTCATAGTACTTTATATGTTCTTTACTTTTTTCTAAAGGACATTTACTTGAAGGAAAAAGAGATTTTTTTATTTTAGAGTGTTTTTGGTAAGAATTTCTTGTTCATTCCTGAATAGTATTGTTTCCATGCCTGATTACTGGTCATTTCTGAAGCAAGGAGGTCCCCTATCAGCTACTCCATGTTCTTGAAGTTTACTTGTTAGCTGCTCTGTGCTTTGAAGGTTTTCTGGTCTGAATGAACAGTGACATTCTTTCTCATCCATTGTGATCATTGTGCTCCAGCAGTTTGGCTCCTTCTTGGGTGGGGTTGCTAACCTTTAAAGTGTTTCTTCATATGCATGCAGTGATGACTTTACACCCTACCGGTGTACATCTGCAGGGTGTGGGTCTCTTTCTCTCTTGGTGCTGTTCCCTTCACTAACCTGTTCTTTGTCTTCCCCACATGATCCTCCTAGCTTTATCTACCACAACTAGTGTTGGATCTTTCTTTCTTTACTGTATCCTGGTGCTTCCCTTAAAAAGGAATATGAGACATAAAAACAAACAAACAAACAAACAAACAAACAAACCAAACAAAAAAAACATAACTTGGCCCTGTCCAGGAATAACTGCCTACCCTTGCTTATAGTAGATGGCTGTTCACCATTATTCCGTGTGACATCTATATGTTGGTGACACACATGGAGAGTGAGGTACATCCTCTATATTCACTATCGCTGAGCTAGAAACAGAAGTCTTTTCCTTTTACCTGTCTCTCTCTCTAGTCCTACTGAGATGTGCTTAGTCCTCAACTGCAGTGCCTACATCCTCTCTTACTGCTCTTAGAAGGCTAACACTTTCCCCCGCTCACTCTTTACATACATGGGTTTCCAACTTCTCTTGTAACTGAATGTTTTGCTGGCGATTTCATATGCTGAGATCTTTCTGAAAAAAAAACTCAGGGGGCTTCTACTGGTTTACAGTGATTCTTCCTCTAATATTTTGTGACGTGCTTGAATTTCATAAGGACCAACTATACAATCTGTTAATTTCTGACTTAATAGAAGTGTCATAATTAGTTTCTTTGTGGATTTTGCCAATGAACATTGCTGTAATAAATAAACACAACTGCTAGGCAGAAATGAAATGAAGAGAGATATGTTTTATCTGTGGAATAGGTGTACCAGAAGATGCATTTCTAAGTTAAACACTAATGCAAGAAAGTATCATTTCATTACATAAAGTTTATCGATTCACAGGACTATTAAAGTTGATTGTTTCAATGTGTTTAGCAACTTCACACATTTCCACATTTATAAGCTCTGTTCCCCTAGGACTTGATCCTGTTTTATTTAATCTTCGTATAAAGAAACAGATCCTCTTTGGGGAAATTATTCACTGAAAGTTCTAGAACTTTCAGTTTACCTCTTTAAGTTACTTTTTGTGTAGAAAATGTTTCAACTTTTATTTATTCAAATATGTTCTTTTTAAATTTTGTGACCTTCTCTCATTTCTTTTTAAAATTCACAATAGCTAGCCGTGTTGAGAGATTTGGCAAATTTCCATCTCTATTGTCTTTGTTTTTCTATGAGTTACTGTTTGAAATCTTATCCATAATTGCTGAGGGATTTATTTAGATAGATGTGGAGAGGTGAGAACACAGACTAATTATAAGTCTCCTAAATACATAATTATTTTTCTAATACTTTCTTTGGAGTTACTTTTTCTTGTTTTGTCATTAATTGGCTCTCCATGGGCTAGTTGGCTAGCTTTGTGGATAATGGTCCTTGCCACCAGGCCTGATGACTGGAGTTCAAATCCCTAGGATCCATATGATAGAGGGAGAGAACTTATTCTTGTAGGTTAACCTCCGACTGCTACACGTACACTGGGATACACCGTTCACCCCAAATAAATAAATGAAAATGTAATAAAATTATAAAAAGTATTCTTTATGGGGTTTGCCTAATTTATTTCGAAACTGTATTTCATAATTTAAAAGCATTACTTACTCTATTTTTTCTTATTAAATATTTTCTTTATTTACATGTCATATGATGTCTCCTTTCTCAGTTTCCCCTCCGAAAAAAATAAAATAAAATAAAAACAAAAATGAAAATAAACAAACAAACAAACAAACAACAACAACAACAACAAAACCTGTTCCCTCCCTACTCCCCCTGCTCACCAACCCACTCTCTCCTGCTTCCTGGCCCTGGCATTCCCCTACACTGGGGCATAGAACCTTCACAGGGCTAAGGGCCTCTCCTCCCATTGATGACCGACTTGGCCATCCTCTGCTACATATACAGCTGGAGCCATGAGTCCCACCATATGTACTATTTGGTTGGTGGTTTAGTCCCTGGGAGCTCTGAACAATACGACTAGACAGTTCATATTGTTGCTAATCCTAAGGGGCTGCAAACGCCTGAGAGGCACTGACAGTACCTGACTAATACAGAAGTAGAGGCTCACAGCCATCCATTCAACAGTATAAGGAGCTGAAGGGTTTACTTACTCCGTTATAATGCAGTTTTTGAAAATATACCAGAACTCATAAGAAAAGAATTAGCTATAATTAGCTTTTATAAACAGTAACTGTTTATAAAATGCATTTAAATATGACTCAGTTGTGACTGAGAATGTTGGTCAGACACATTACATCCCCAGCTAATAACAGAAAACAAACAAACAAACAAACAAAAAACCAAAAAAAAACCAAATAGATACATTTTGCCTGCTGACTTAATGCTCAGTTAGCCCACTCTATTCATGTATAGTTTATAGCGTAAACCAAGACATGACGCTGCTCTGAACAATGAGCTGGATCTACATCAATCAAGACCATTCCCCACATACATTCCCAGAAGTCAAACTGATCTAGACGATTCCTATTTAAGCCTCTTCCAGGTTGATTCTAGGATGAGCCAAGTTGACAGGTGAAACTAACGCATAGAAATACACTTGTTCTCATTGGCAACAGCATCAGGGCTTAGGGGCAGGGTCAGAACTCAGCATTGGCTAAACTTGGGAGTCAACTTCTATTTCTTTTTCTTTCTTACTCTAAGCTGCAATCTCAAAACCATGATTCTTGAGTGTGTGTTAATTTGCTTTTATCCTTTTAAGTTTTAAGATAATGTTCCATTATATATTTGGCTATCTCTGTTAACTGTACTCAAATGCAATTAATGCAAAGAAATGTTTTATGACCCAGAACACTGAATATAAAGAGAATAAAACAAACAAACAAAGAAAAAAACAAAACCAGAGCAACCAAACCAATCCAAAGAGCAAAGAGAAAACCTGGCAAGATATTTGTTGCTTAAATATTAAGGAATATGCCTCAGAAAATTGATCTACAGCCTCCACGTTATAAAATGACCTTCCTATCTTCATAACAGATATGGGAATTAGAGATCTTGCTTAACTGTTTTAATTTAGATGTAACACAGTAAAGAAAAGCTGTGTGTAGAAAAGCTCCTGAACAAAAGAGTTAAAGGTTAAGTGAAGCCAGAGAAAATGTAACACAAAAAGCCTCTTGTTTGGAGATCTGAAAAGGTCAGCAAGGAATTTGAAGGATGTTTGGAAATAATATTCTAGTTGTGAATGCTTAGGCAGGTACAGAGAACGGAGAGTGCTGTGCAATTTTAAAAAGTCCCTGGCTGGCCAAGCCATCCCAAAAAGGAAAAGGTGTCAAAGGCAAAAGAGTCAGAGACGCATTTTGTTCCTGCTGTTAAGGATTTTGCCTTGTCTTTTTTTTTTTTTTTTTTTAATCTTGCTATCCTGATTTGTCCTTGTTTGGCTGTTGTCTCTTGGAGGTCTGCTCTTTTATGGACAGGAAATGGAGGAAGTGTGTGTCTAGGGAAGAGGGGAGGTTGAAGGAGATCAGAGAAGTGGAGGGAGGGTAAACTGTAGTTTTGATGTATGAGAGAAGAATCTATTTTTAATTCAGGAAAAGAAAGAAAGAAAAAGAGAAAGCAATGTTAAAGCAAAGAAAAGCTCCTGGCAGAGAGAACCTGTGGGAGAACACATGGGCTCTTGCAACAACGTGCTTGGAGGTGATCACAGAAGATTGGCATTTAATATCAGCTTTGAATCAATAACATTTTAATGATCCATATACCTCTAGCACTGTTTTAAGTGTATTCATGCATCTAGTTATTTAATAATTGCAATCATTTTATGGCATACATGCTAGAATTATCTTTACAGTTGAAGGGCTTGGTTTAGAAAGTCCTCAGATAATCGATCCTGCCTCAAAGTTCACAGCAGATGCAGGTGCTGGATGCTGAGGTTCTCAACCCTGGTCAGATGCACTGAGAAGTGTAAGCCTTTTCTTTTCTGAGACTTATAGTTTTTTTCCCTTTCTCTGATTGGAAAACTGTGTGTGGACAAGGAGGGAAAAGATGAGTTATAGCACTGTCTTAGATTCTGCAGAGATGCAGAACATGGGTTCTCTGTGTACAAATTTCAGACCATATCATCACGAATTATAGGATGATGCTTGCCATTCACCCAAAGCTGATTTCTCCTAGGAAGCTCACGTCCCTCTCCCACTTGCTGGGAGTGGTCTTGGTATTCTCTGCAAAGCCATGCTTACCAAGATGATTCGTATACTGTCTGTTTTATTCTGGGCATTGTGTTAGTTACATTTGCTTGACAAATATGTCTGATAAAAGAAAGGAAGATTTGATTTTGAATCAAGATTTGAGGGTACTGGGCACCATGGCAGGAAAAGTTAGGAGAGAAGTCTGTAGCTATGGTGACAGGAGCAAGTGGCAACTGGGCACAATGTATCTGCAAGCATCAGAGAGCAATACATGTTGAGGTAAGTTGGCTTTTCACATATATCCCTGTGACATCATTTTTTTATGGATTCTGTGCATCCAAGCAGTAGGATGATGCTGTCCATATCCACAGTTGGCCTGTACAACCGAGTTCCCATTTTTGGTAAAAATATCCTTAGAGATACTCTGAGACATATCTAGGTGATCGTAGACCTGCTTGATTTGAAAATGAAACTGAATCATCTCAGGTATTTTCTCTCAGCATCTTTGGGTTCTTGTGCCTAGTGTTCCCTTCATTCATTAAAACAAACCAAATTAGAGACTTTTAAAATCTCAAGTTCCAAACTGATGTTTTCACCAATTTATGGGAATTAAGCAGACAAGAGGAGCTTGTCTGGTGCTGGGCTCTGTCGGGGCTTGGAGGGTAAAATGTATTGCTATACAAAGGAGCACACCTGCATTGCAAAATAAAGTCAGGTGCATACCATGTCAGTTAGCAATTCCTAAGCCCTCCTGGTTTCTCACAGTCCAGTACTTCCATTTGTTTTAGGTCCTCAGACCTGCAGAGAAATTTTAATGTATACCTCCAAAATCATAGCATGTTTTCTCCCTCTTGTTTTGTATTTGGGCATTGATTTCTCATTTTCTATGAGTTTTCATGGTTCTTGAAGGCATACAGCTAATTAAAGTTGAGAAAATAAACTGTAATACCAAGATCCTATTGGCTATTTGTTATTGTTTATTGACCTGTAAGTGAACAATGGCTTTTACAACCATAAATGGCTAAACTCAAAGTGAAACCATCAGGAGGTTTATGTGATACTGTATAGTAACAACAGGATTCTCTGGCCTCTCTGAGGAATTTGTGATTTTTGTTCCTTGTTTTCAATACTATGCTAATTACACCTTGTGTCTCAATTTCTCTGTTTACGCATTGGTAGGATTCAGTCTCCTCATGATATTTGGTCTCCTGCTTCATATTCCTTTTTGGCTTACTGTGCAGGATTCTAGTCTGTTTTCAATTTCATCTTTATTTCCTCTGCTCATTTTTTGCTTCTCTCTCAACCACTAACTCTTAATATGTCTTAGGACAGACCTATCAGTTTCATTCTACATGCCCTCTAGAATCATTTTCTGTATACCATGCCCATGTATGTCACCTATATCTAGGAAATTTAAAATAATGGTCTCTAGTAGGGAAACTCCTGCAATTCAGACTTGTAGATCCTTATTCAGGTTCAGCAGGTTGGTATTCAATAGGAATGTCCAATGTGCTCACGGACCTTCCTCACGTTGTCTTACAACACTTCCTCTCTGCTCTGTTGTCAGTCATGTGACTATGATAGTACCCCTTTGATGTCTTAATATGTCCAGGCCACCTAAGCAGAACACATCTATCTTCGGAAGACTTCTTTCAGAGAATTTCATAGGATTTTGTGTTCTTCCTACGGCTGCCTTGTTAAATGTCTTCTACTTACCCTGCTCATAACCTGCTCCTGTTTACAATGGGGAAAGTCAGAACTAGATGTTGTTATTGTGACCTGTGTGGGGTTGGATGCCAAGGATTGCATTCCTTAAGTTATGGACCCAAATTTCTTCACAGGGTGAACTTTTTGTAGTAGTCTGGGTGGCTTCACTGGCCCTAGCCCTTAGAAGGGACATCAAATTTTTGTTTTTGCTTTTGTCTGTTTGTTTGTTTGTTTTTCTTTTTCTTGTTTCTGTTATGAAATATTTGACAAAAGCAATTTAAGTGAGGGGTTTTCTTTGGCTCTTGATTGACGAGTAGTGCCCTTCCGTGATGACAGAAGCTTCAGCATAGATTCCCCTCTACACACACACACACACACACACACACACACACACACACACACACACACAAACCCTCTGTATATAAGAAAGGAGAGAGTGTTCAAGCTGGAAGTGGGGCCAGGACATATAACCCTCCAGGTCAGATTCCCAGCAAATGATTTTGTCCAGCTATGCCCCACCTCGAAAATAATGTCAGCTAGAGACCAAACATTTAAGCATGAATCTGTGGGTCACAGTTCTGGTCCCATCTATTACAAGACTACAGCTAGGTTTTGTGGCTATTTCCACAGTTTTATCTTACTACTTCCCTGTTCTTTTCTCTTAACACTTGTTTAACAAGTTTATTCCATGAAAGCATATCCACAATACTTGCTAATACAGATTCTATTTGTTGATCTAGCCTCTGCTCAATTTAGCTGGCGACAAGACCTCCAGTCTCAATTACATGCCTTGTCTACTTGCAAGGAAACATATCCCAGTATGTGTCTTCTTCTATTGCTATGACACAATGTTTCTTATAGACATTATAGAAGTTCAGTTTTTCTTTTATGCTGTGTGCTCTCAAGAATGTTTGATACAATATTGTCAATTAGAAATTGAGGAAATTAGTTAACAGTTCTTATTAAATGTCAGGTTCCTGATGTTTGTATGTATGGTGTGTATATATGTGAATTGCTATAGATTAGGTTCTCATTTTATGATGTATGAAATGTGGACTATATATGTGTGTACATGTATGTATGTGTATATGTGTGTGTGCATGTGCGTGCGTGTGTGTGTGTGTGTGTGTGTGTGTGTATGTGTGTCTGTATCTGCACTGAGGTATGAATCAAGGAGCAAAGTCCAGAAGCCACTGTCATTCATTATCCCCAAACTTCTATTTTCATGATTCACTCTCGTTATTTCCATTCCAAGTTCAGGTGAAAATATTGACTGAAATGGATAACGGCTGAGGAGAATAATATTTCCAAATACATAATTGAAGTGAGTCATGTCAACTTCTGAAATTAATGTGATTCTAGGGTGACTCAGAATGGGTCATAACTGTCATGTGAAGCGGGGAGGATAAGTCTGAAAGCATAAAATGAAACTGGGAAGGGAAGGGTGGCAAGTGTGGCTACTGTGGGTGAAAAATGAGACAACAGACCATATAATTGGATAATGCAGCTTCCTGCTCCACTGCTCCCGTGGCTTATTACTGCAGGCACCGCAGCCCACCTCTGTGGAGCTGCTTGCTGGGAGAGCAGAGGCGGCTGCAGGGCAGCAAAATTGTAGGGATACTGAGTAGTATCTTGATTCTCTATAGATTTCTCTTAGTACCTTCTTTTTTTGCTTTTTTGAAATGATTTTCTTGTCATTTCTATTTTTGTTTTACACTAAAAAGATTCTGACTACTGTTACTCCTACTTTGCAATAGCTCCATGGAACAAGGGAGAATGATATTTTTAAAATTGTAGTTTTTATCTATTTCTTGAAATTTTCATAACTGTATACAGTGAGTCTTGATTATACCCTCTTTGACTCACTCCTCTAAGCCCCTACTAGCTCTCCTTACATATTTCGTACATATTTTCCCCTCGATTTCCCACTTTGTAATTATATACATATGCATAAATATATATGTATATATGTATATATATATTTATGCATATGTATATATTTACATATATGTATATACACACATACATACATATATATGTATGCATCTGTGTGTATATATGCATATATGTGTATATATATATATATATATATATATATAGTGGTGACTGTATGTTGCCTGTAGAGTTTGGTTTTTTTTTTTTTTAGATATTTTATTTATTTATATTTCAAATGGTATCTCCTCTCCTGGTTACCCCTCTGAAAAAATATCAAAAACAAAAACAAAACTAAAAACAAAAAATAAACCCTGTTTCCTCCCCCCTCCCCCTGCTCACCAATCCACCCTCTCCCACATCCTGGCCCTGGCATTCCCCTACACTGGGGCAGAGAACCTTCACAGAACCAAGGGCCCCCCTCCCTTTGAGGACCGATTAGGCCATCTTCTGCTACATATGCAGCTGGACCCATGAGTCCCACCATGTGTGCTCTTTGGTTGATGGTTTAGTCCCTGGGAGCTCTGAGGGTACTAGTTAGTTCATATTGTTGTTTGTCCTAAGGGGCTGCAAACCCTTCAGCTCCTTGGGTCCTTTCTCTAGCTCCTTCTTTGGGGACCCTATGCTCAGATCAATGCTCTGTCCTCTTCAGGGCTTCCTTTGTTTTACTCACCTTTAGCTCTGGGATTGGCTGCCTCCAGCCCTAACCTGCACTCCCAGCCCACTCCAGAGAGCCTTGAATCCCTGGATAAAAGACACTCACACGCAGCTTATTATGTCATAACTTGCCTCTCAGCAGAATTGCTGGGTGAAGATAATCTCCTGCTTAGAAAGGTGTGCCCTTACCAATTTATTATTTTTGCCTCTCCTTCTACTCTAAACTCAGTGGCTTGTTTTACCTAGCCCCTGCCAAACATCCTTGGCTACTTGCCCATAGCAGAAGCTGCTAGCCCTAGCTCCCCCAACCCCAGGCCGTGTCCCTCTTCCTCCAAATCATAGCAGAAAAAAGCCTCTCTCCTTCCTTGCATCTGCCTTTTCCTCCAGGGACCAGGAAGTTCCACCTGTACCCTCCGCCCAGTAATTGGCCCCTGGCCTTCTTTGTTGACAAATCAAGAACCAATTGGGGAGCAGGGTTAGCATCAGAACCTCCCCGTGTGTGTGTGTGTGTGTGTGTGTGTGTGTGTGTGTGTGTGTTTGTATGCACTTTGTGCTGCCTATGTATACATAGATGTAGGATCCATGGAGTGCGAGCAACTTACAGATTGTCCACATAAAGCAATGTGAGTTTTCCTCCCACACCAGATATCAATAGCCATTAGAGTATTCTTTAGGAGTTGATTTTTTTTTTTAAGTACAGGGTATGAGAGATAGAACACAATGGTAAAGGTAAGCTGAGTAGGGAATCATCTGAAAAGCATTCAGGGTTTTTCAAGTCCTCCTGACTCAATAAAGGTTTAGGAACCAGGAAGTGGGTGTAATGAACCTGCCCAGATACTCTGTTATGCTAATTTCCTTTGTTAGTGTTTGCAAATTTGTTGTTACCTTTTTTGTAAGGTACTTTTCTTCTGTAAGAGTCATCCAAATTTTAGTTATCCATACACATCAAATCTGCCAGGTTTATTAGTATGCATAAAGTTTCACCTACTCCTGTTCAATTTGAGTTCCAAAATTATGTAAAAAAAAAAAACAAGAGCCAATATTGAAAAGTTCTATCACTGCATATCTAGTGGAGTTGGTCTATGTCCTGGTGTCTAGGACAGAAAAGCTTCTGATTAGGACTGTGGCTGGTGATACGGTTGAAATCTAAGAAAATAGAAGGACTTGTGGAGGTCACACATGAGCTAGGCACTGGGAAGACTATCCATAATATGTCTGTGTGCTGTATTATGTAGGGAGTAAGTGAAGATCTCGGTGAATGTATGTTTTTTGACATAGGCATACATCAAGTAGCACAATACTTCAGGCCCCTAGTAGAGTGGAAAAGTCTTCCTGGGTCCAGGACCAGGGATAAAGAAAGGTTTTTCGCTCTGGTTCATGTGCAAATAGTGATAGTATGTATAGAAATGATGTGCCATTACTTTCTTCTTCATGACTTAATAATTTGCACCCCTGCAGAGAGTGTCTACTGAAATTAGCCAAGCCTACTCACTTGACTTGGGTGTATAGCACAAACCCTGAGTTCTTACTTAGTTGTATTTAGTAAACACATTGAACTTCTAGCATGCTATGTCTTCTCCATCAGAGAGAAGAGTTAACCAGGCCCTGCATCCTCTGTGTGTCTATGCATCTATCTGTCCTTTCTTCACCCTCATGTCACCTCCAGTTAGTCAATCCTGGAAAGAATGCAGGATACAAAAAGTGGTGCAGGAGAAGAAACTTGAACAGTAGACATCTGACTCCAGGGACTTTGCACTGGTGAAAGAGACAATGGAACACACCTGAAAGAAGGAAATGAAGAAACAAGAGTAATGAGAGAAATAAGAAGCAAGGAACAAAGAAAGGGATATGGGGTGTGGTGGTTTGAATAGAAATGGCCTCTGTAAACTTGTGTGTTTGAATGTGTATCCCATAGGGATTGAGTGATACTATTAGGAGGTGTGGACTGGTAGAGTAGGTGTGGACTTGTTGGAGAAAGTGTGTCACTGAGGGAATGGGGGTTGAGGTAATATATGCTCAATATATCCCCAGTGTGGCTTATGATCCCCTCCTGCTGCTTTTGGATCAAGATGCAGAACTCTCAGCTACTTCTCCTGTGTCATGCCTGCCTGCAAGCCACTAAGCTTCATACCATTCCCCAATGATAACAACAGACTAAATCTCAGAAACTGTAAGCCAATGTAATGTTTTCTTTTATAAGAGTTGCTATGCACTTCATGTCTCTTAGCAGCAAAATCAAAGGAAATCAAGCCAAAAAAACAAATTCCTCAAAACCAAACCACTCCAAACCAAACCAAAAAAAAAAAAAAAAAAAA
>JADRCD010220633.1:28714-49969 GCA_019843815.1 Montemys delectorum | reverse complement strand
GAGGAGGAGGAGGAGGAGGAGGAGCAGGAGGAAGAAGAGGATCAGGAGAAGGAAGAGGAGGAGTAGGAAGAAAGAAGTAATAAGAAAACATAGAAAGAAGGGAATGAAGTAAAGAAAGAATGAAGGAAGGAAGGACAAAAGAAAGAAAGGAAAGAAGGAAAGAGTAAAGGAAGGAAGGACAGAATGAAGGAAAGGACAGAATGAAGGAAGGAAAGAAGGAAGGAAGGAAGGAAATACAAAGAGAGAGAGAGAGAGAGAGGGAGAGAGAGAGAGAGAGAGAGAGAGAGAGAGAGAGAGAGAGAGAGAGAAAGAAAGAAAGCAGTGCTGGAGAAGTGAAGATTGGCTTATTCCTTAAAGTTGCTGGTCAGCCAGACTAATCTACTGAGAGTTCCAGAACTGTGAGAGATTTTGTAATCTTTCACATAATCTCATAATAAGCCAACCAATCAGCAAACAAAACAAATAAAACAACAAAAACTAAAACAAAAACAATGTGGTTGGCCATATGAGATGGTGCAGTATTTGATCCCTGAACCAGGGAAAAAGAAACAGGAAGATCCCTGTGAGAGTAAGACAGCCTAGTCTACTTCTGGAGTTCTAAGACAGCCAGAGCTGTCTCAAAATCAAAAAACAAAACAAAGTAACAAACAAAGAAACAAAATGAAACAACCAAGAGAGTGACAGCTACTGTTGACTTCTGGCCTTCACATGCACCCCCACAGCATCCCCCTGCCCACACTTTATGATTTGAAACTCTACTCCTTTAAACATTCAGAATGTCAATATACTTGGAGACCAGATATTTAAAGAAGTAATTAAGGTAAAATGAGGTCAATTGTATGAACCCCAATCCAATATGATTGACTTTCTTATGAAGTACATTCTTTAAAACAGCCATAAAAGAAAGGCCACATGAGGGAGAAATAGGTAGCCAATGAGAAGTCACAAAGAAATGCTTCAGAATCACTCCCTCTAGCACCATGGTCTTGGACTTGAAGCCTTAAGAATATAGAAGCTGAGTATGTATTCATGTAGCCACCCAGAAGGTGAAGTGTAGTCATGGCAGACTAGTAGTGAGTTCAACAGTGGCATTGACTCAGAGAATAGCAAAGAGAAGGATAACATCAACAAAATGTATACAGGAATTGTTCTGTCACATCTGAGGATCCTGAGCATTTTTCCATCCCTGTGCCTGGTGATGGGAGTCACAGATGTCTCCAGCAATGTTTTGATTTGTTTTCATTTTCCTTGTAATTATTGTAAATGTAATTTCACTTTATTCTATGGCTTATATATGTGGTGCATGTCTGTTGTGACAGTACGTGCATATACTCTAACAGTACTGACAAATAATAGTGAATAGTAACAGCTTCTTACTCCCCAGCATGTTTTATGTTTCCTGCTGTCATTAGATTTAGGTTTATATGTCAGCAATCATCATATGTGCAAATATGCACAGTTTTACTTCATTCCAGCGTGTCTTCTTTTGTTTCTATTTTATTTACCTTTCTGTGGCTCCTATAATATTCTAACTAAAGCAATTTAAGGGAAAAACTGTGCTTTGTTTTGTTTTGTTTTTGGCTCCCAGTCCCAGGGAAATGCAGTTTATCATGGGGGAATGTGCAGAATTCATGGCGGATGTAGCAAGAGGTTAGCCTCTCACATTCCTTTGACATTCAGGAAGCAAAGAATGAGGAGAAAATACAATTGGGCAATAGCCCTCAATATCCATTCCCAAGAGTCCCATTTCTCCAATGAGGCTCTGTATATAAAGCTTCCACAAACTACCTAAACAGTGTCATGAGCTAGGGTTCAAGCATGCAGTCTTAAAGGTGGTGGGAGAAAATTCATATTTAAACCACAACAATACATTTCTATATTCCTTGATTTAAGAACCCAGTGGTTCCATGGCGTGCTGAATAAGGATGGTGACAGTAGCCCTGCCTCAACCTTTGTCTAAAACCTTAGGTCTCTGCAGTCAGTGTAATGGTTGCTGTGAAGAATCTCTGTGTAGATGCTTTTAAGCAAGTTAACAACTCTCCCATTTGCTTATTTACTCAGTTTTCAAATGGCCATGTTTGGATTGTGTAAAGCACGTCTGTACTAATTGACGTTATTATACAAATTCTCTCCAGCCTTTTTACATATTGGATTTTATTGATTATTATTTGAATGTTAAATTAGCTCTACACAATAGAATAAATCCCACTTTATCTTAGTGTATTATTTCTTATATATTACTGGGTTTGTTGTTATGCTGAGAATTTCTGCATGTTCAAGGAATATTGATTGTAATTGCAAATGTCAAGATTGCTTATTTACTTAGTTATTTGTTCATTCATTCACTCATCCATTCACTCATTATTTAGAAAAGTAGGAAACGATAGCTCAGCAGTTTAGAGAAAGTAAAATTCTTGCAGAATATTTAAATTGGATCCCAGTAACCAGTTTGAATGGCTCTTAACTACCTGTAACTCCAGCTTCAGGGCATCAGACATCATCTTCTGGCCTTTGAGGGCATTGGCATTCACATGTGTGCATGTATGTGAACACACACACACA
Source organism: Montemys delectorum (assembly GCA_019843815.1). Classification (NCBI taxonomy): domain Eukaryota; kingdom Metazoa; phylum Chordata; class Mammalia; order Rodentia; family Muridae; genus Montemys; species Montemys delectorum. The sequence continues at coordinate 47,407 of JADRCD010220633.1, read as the reverse complement.
CATACACACACACACACACACACACAATTATAAACAATAAACAGCATCTTAATTTTTATTTTTTTATTAAACTAATAAAATTTTATTATATAATATACAGCTCAGTGTTGACATTTTTTAAGTCATCAAAATAATTTTTAGTAGTTAAATGCCTTAATATACATGTTATAAAGCTAAAAGTAATATGCACTCAACCAGTTTTTAAAATCTATTTGGAATATTAAACATGATAGAAGTAGAAAAAATATCTTCTATGAAAGAAGTCCTCTATGAAAGGAAATAGTGACAAGTTCCTGATTAGACAGAAGCCTTTCCATCTCCAAGGGAGAATATGCAGAATAACTTAGCTTCATAGAATGAATTGGGTAATGTTCCTTCTGATTCTATTTAGTGGAATAGTTTGAAGAGTATTGGTTTTAGGACTTCTTTGAGGGTCTGATAGAATTCTGCACTAAACCCATCTGGTCCTGGGCATTTTTTGGTTGAAAGTATTTTAATGGCTGCTTCTAATCCTTTAGAAGTTATAGGACTTGTTTAGATTCCTTGTCTGATCCAGATTTAACTTTTGTATTTGGTATCTGTCTAGAAAATTGTCCATTTCATCCAGATTAACCAGTTTTGTTGAATATATACCTTTATAGTAGGATCTAATGATTTTTCTGAATTTCCTCAGTTTCTATTGTTGTATCTCCCCTTTTACTTCTGATTTTGTTAATTTGGATCTGTATCTGTGCCCTCTGGTTAGTCTGCCTAAGGGTTTATCAATCTTGTTGATTTTCTCAGAGAACCAGCTTCTGGTTTGGTTGTTTCTTTCTATAGTTCTTTTTGATTGTTTGGTTGATTTCAGCCCTGAGTTTGATTATGCCCTGCTGTATACACCTCTTGGTTGTATTTGCTTCTTTTTGTTCTAGAGCTTTTAGGGGTGCTGTAAAGCTGGTAATATATGCTCTTCCTAGCTTCTTTTTGAAGGCATTAAGCTACGAGTTTTCTTCTGAGCACTGCTTTCATTGTGTCCCATAATTTTGGTATGATGTGCCTTCATATTCATTAGATTCTAAAAAGTCTTTATTTTTTTCATTATTTATTCCTTGACCAAGTTATCATTGAGTAGTGCACTGTTCAGTTTCCATGTGTATGTGGGCTTTCTGTTGTTTTTCTTCCTATTGAAGACTAGCCTTATTCTGTGGTGATCTGATAAAATGCATGTGATTATTTCAATCATCTTTGTATCAGTGGAGACCTATTTTGTGACCAACTATATGGTCAGTTTTGGAGAAGGCACCATTAGGTGCTTAGAAGAAGGCATATTATTTTGTTTTAGGATGAAATGTTCTATAGATATTTTTAAATCCATTGGGTCCATAACTTCTGTTAGTCTCAATGTGTCTCTGTTTAGTTTGTGCTTCCCATAATTTGTCCATTGATGAGAGTAGGGTGTGGAAGTCTCCGATCATTATTGTGTGAGGTGCAAAGTATGCTTTGAGCTTTAGTAGAGTTTCTTTTATGAATGTGGGTGCCCTTGCATGAGTAGCATAGATGTTCAGAATTGAGAGTTCTTTTTGATACATTTTTTTTTCTTGGATGAGTATGAAGTGTCCTTCCTTATCCTTTTTGATAACTTTTGGTGGGAAGTTAGTTTTATTCAACATTAGAATGGCTATTCCAGCTTGTTTCTTGGGACTATTTGCTTGGAAAATTGTTTTCCGGTCCTTTACTTTGAGGTAGTGTCTGGATTTGACACTGAGGTGCATCTTTGTATGCAGCAATATTTACATATCCAGCCTGTTAGTCTATGTCTTTTTATTGGGGAACTGAGTCCACTGATGTTAAGAAATATTAAGAATAGTGATTGTTGTTTCCTGTCATTTTTGATGTTATGTTTATGTTTGTGTGGTTTCTTTTGGGTTTATTGAAAGAAGATTACTTTCTTGCTTTTTCTACGGTGTAGATTCCTCCTTTTGTTGGCATTTTCCATCTACTATTTTTTCTAGGTCTTGATTTGTAGAAAGATATTGTTTAAATTTGTCTTTTTTTTTTTGTCATGGGATATCTGGGTTTCTCCATCTGTGGAAATTGAGAGTTAATGCTGGGCATAATATCCTGGTGTCTTAGTTAGGGTTCTTCTAGAGTCACAGAACTTAGTCTCTATGTAGTAAAGGGATTTATTGATGACTTACAGTTTGTAGTCTAACTCCCAACAATCAACTCCCAACAACAGTCACGGCAGCAGCTGTGAATGGAAGTCCAAGGATCCAGCAATTGCTCAGTCCCACAAGGCAAGCAGGCGAAGCAGAGAGAGCCTTCCTTCTTCCAATGTCCTTATATATGTCTCCAGCAAAAAGTGTGGCCCAGGTTAAAGGTGTGTGCCACCACACCTTTAACCCCGGATGACCTTGAACTCAGAGCTTTCTATGTTAATCCTATGGGATTCATAGCCACTATTCCTCAAGGTCTCTATGCCAAGATTCAGGTCAGAAACTTGTATCTCTCAGCCTCCAGATTAGGGCCACAGGTGAGCCTTCTAATTCTGGATTGTAATTCATTTCAGATGTAGTCAAGTTGACAACCAGGAATAGCCACTACACCTGGGCTGGCATTTTTGTTCTTTTAGTGTTTGTATGACATCTGCTCAGGAACTCCTAGCTTTCCTAGTCTCTGGTGAGAGGTCTGGTGTAATTCTCATTGGTCTGCCATTATATGTTACTTGACCTTTTTCCATTACTGCTTTTAGTATTCTTTCTTTGCTTTGTGCATTTGGTGTTTTGACTATCATGTGATGGGAGGACTTTCTTTTCTAGTCTGAACTATTTGGAGTTCTATAGGTCTCTTATATGTTTATGTGCATCTCTTTCTTTAGGTTAAGCAATTCTTCTATATATTTGCTGAACATATTTACTGGCCCTTTAAGTTGGGAACCCTCACTTTCTTCTATACCTACTATCCTTAGGTTTGGTATTCTATTGTGTCCTGGATTTCCTGGATATTTTGAGTTAGGAGCTTTATGCATTTTGCATTTTCTTTAGTTTTAATCAGACTTGATAGCACCATCCTGATATATGTCAGGTTCAAGGATAAGGACGAGAAGTTCAAGGTCATCGTTAGCTAGTGACTTTTAATTAATGCTTTGTCCTTATGCTGTCAATCTAACTATGGTCCAGAAAGATGTCTCAGCTGGTAAAGGCACTGACCATAATGCATGATAATTTGAGTTCAGTTCATCAACCCACAGTATGGAAGGAGGAAACTGACCTCTCCATATACACACCATAACATGCAATTCCTCTCATACAAAGTATGATTTGAAGTATGCAACCCTCTTATTATAAGTTATTTACAAGATGGTGAAGATACAGTCATGGGTATTCCAGCAGTTTCACCACACTGAAAGGCTGGAAATCTTCATTTGTCCCTTCACCAACATGAGAAAACCACTGATCTCTGTTTTGTCTTTTGGCTTAGAGTGCCTCACTATGGAAAAGTCCTATAAAGAGTATCCATTTACTTGGCATTGCATTGGCTTTTTGTGCCTGACTTCTTTCACTTAGCACAGTGCTTAAATGCCCAGCCCAGCATGTATCAGTGGATAATTCTTCTTTCTGTTGAATAAGGTTCAATGTTATGTAAATAGTACATTCTTTAGTATTTATGCTTCAATTTATGAAATCTTGAAAAATAAATGACATTGGAAATTATCATGTATATAAAATTTTCTCCAAAGTGAATAATTATTTGAAGATTTTGTGTTTTATTGCCCATTCTTCTTTTAAAATTCTTTTCCACATATATGTAGATTTTTGCTCAGTGTTCAGTGCACATGCAGGCACAAAGTTGACATCCACTGTCTTCCTTGACAACTCTCCATCTACATATTGAAGCAGGGTCTCTCACTTGAAACCAAGCACATTGTTTTGTATAGCCTAGCTTATCATCTTGCTCTGATGATCCCCTGTCTCCACCTTCCTTGCACTGAGATTATATGTAGGTTGCTGAACCTGGCAAGGATTTACTAGGGTTCTGGAGACCTCAATTCAGGTCCATAAAACTATTGTACTGCTATACCAGCAGAGAGGTTTCTCCCACCCCTGAGTGTGCATCTTTTGTTAAGTAGATATTAATTTTGACAGTGTTTCTATAAATTTAATGCATTTTGTTATGCCAAATGAAAGATTTTATTTATATTGTTGAGCTTTCTATTGTATATAATCATACTGTGCAGTTAGAACCAAAAATTGATGTTAAATTTAAAATCTATTCTATAACACGTCCACACATTATCTAAACTGACAAAATATTTCAGAAAGTGATATGCATAGTGTAATTATATTTCATAATACATCTTCTCTGTATGTATGAATGGGTTTGCACTCAGGTCCAGCAAACCATCAGTATTAACCACTTCTGTGTAGATTAATTAGAGGGTATGACATTTACATCTGCAATTTTACTTTTCCTTTTGATAAACATAAATGAGTGTTTTCTACATTGCCAGAAAGTAGTCTTTTCATTGTCCTAATATTTTCCAGAGTAATTCCTTACAGTTACATTAATTATTTTCCAAAAATCATTTAATAATTTGCTGATGCCCATAACAGCATAACACAGCTTACACCATTAATTGCACCAGTAGAAGGCATCCATCAGCCCCTGCAGCTGCACCGTCAGGCTGACTGCCTGAATCCTGCTCTCAGAAGATCAATTCCTGCCAAATGCTCTAACCACCTGTTCCTACAAGCTTCTCCCTCACATCTTCACATGTTCCCCCAGTCCTCGGCAGCCACCGATGGAAAGTGTCACCAGGAGGCTTTTCACCTGCGTAGGGCAGACCTAATCATCAAATCACACTTCTTTTATTTAAAAGACAATTTTAGAAATAAACTGCAGCTTATTGAGATATTTCAAACTGGAAAAAGGTGCCCCTCCTTATCTGCTAATTAATATCTGACAAAACTAGTCAGTTTGGATATAGTAGATCCAAGTCAGGGTTGCACATGGTCCCCTGGGATGTGGACCTTAGCCAGGTTGAGTAGCCCAGAGGGTAAGTCTGACATCACCGTACATCAGCTCCCCAAGCTGGGCATGGTCGGATAACTGTGACTTTATATGTAGAGAGAAAACCTTTTCAAATTTTCCAGCTACAGTGGCAGTCACTTTGGAGTTAATCTTCCCAGAGACAGCATTCTTTTGCCTTCCTTCCAGGACATCTCAATTAAATTTCTAATTTTAAATATTTCTTTTTATGTGTCTCTGTATCTGTGTGAGTGTATGCCTTGGGGGATGGGGGATCTGCAGAAGTCAAAGAAAGGTGTTTGATCCACCAGACCCGGACTTACAATAGCTGTGATGTGCTTCATCTGATTGTTGTCAACAGAACTAGGGTCCTCTACATGTGCAGCAAGTGCTCTCCACTGCTGAGCCATCTCTGCATGTCAGGTCAATGCTTTTATACATCTTACAATTGATATTTTAAGAGTTTGGAGCTGTTCGTGGAGTTCATATAGGTACAATATGATATAACTCTCTCTCTGTGTGTGTGTGTGTGTGTGTGTGTGTGTGTGTGTGTGCATGTGTGTGTGTGTCGGGTATGAACACCTAGTATGATACCACATGAAGTTTTTGCAGAATAACTAAATATGTTTTCAGATATGTCACACAATGGAAAGTGAAGGTTTCTGTATTTCAGCATATTATTTGTTGAGAAAATTGTGGGTTTGTATACTTGAAGCATACATTTTGAAAGGTATCAGTGAGCTAATCTGAGATGTTTGAGAAATGATGAGATATTGTCTCAGTGATCAGATTAGATTTTTTCTCATGTAATTAATATCCAAGCCTATTGTCCCTATGTGTACCCCTCTCCGTGTATGTGTGTGTGTGTGTGTGTGTGTGTGTGTGTGTGTGTGTTGAATCTTATCCATGTAGATGTATGTAGAGGCTAGAGAACAAGCTTGGGTGCCCTCTTTTGGGAGCTATCCATTTTGCTTTTTGAGACAAGGTCTCTTGCCTTTACCAGAGGCTCACTGACTTAGCTTGGCTGACTGGTGAGTGTGTCTCAGGGTTCCTGCTCTTCCATGTTTGATTTCTCTGACTATGTTTTCTACTTTGGGGGCCCTTTTCCTCCTACATGTTTGTCTCTTCCAGCCATGATATAAGAGTTTATGCCTAGTCTTATTGGAACTTGTTAGGGCATGTGTTGTTGCTATCCCTGGGAGACTTGCTCATTTCTGAAGAAGTAGCAGAAGAGGGGTGGTAGACAGAGGGTTGAGAGGACTGGCAGGGGTGGGACTACAGTCGGGTTGTAATACAGGAAAGAAGAATAAATAAAACTAAATAAAAATCAAACAAGAACAGCAACCAAAACTAAAACCAAGTGTGAACCCTCACACCTGGGAGCTGGTTATTGAACTCGGGTCCTCATCTTCACACATGAATTGGAAGCTCTTAACTAACTGAATTGTCTCCCAAACCCTGATTTTTAATTGTTCTTTTTCTTTTATTTTCAGTCAAACTGTATGCATTTTACTAGATCACTACTAGCAGCAAGCTCTGTTCAAAAACATGTACATTTTCTTCCTAAATTAATGCTAACTACATTTCCCCCTTTTGTATTTGATGCTTAATTTTGAGGCTTAGAATTGTAGAAAACTAATGAATATTTCTTAAACAAATAAATTCCATGAGTTAGAATCCAATGACTTACTCATATTGGAAGATATGCTGAGATTAGATAGAAATCAGTATCCTAAGTGTCGCATGTGTAATATTCTTTCTATGCACCTTCTCCATGTAATAGAAAGCAGGGAAGCAACCATTACAGGTTGTGAGGCATATGGTTTTCAGTGTACACAAGAACATTTAAGATCTAATAAGTGGGTCCAGAGTTGGCAGTTAAGAGTGATTGCTGCTTTTGCAGAAAATCTGAATTTTATTCCTAATCCCCACAACAGACAGCTCAAAACTGCCTGTAACTCCAGTTTCTGGGGCTCTGAAACCAACTCTATTCTGTTGGCATTTGTACGCAAATAGGGAGTCTAAAGTCCTGCAAGGACACACACAAAACACACACAGTTGAAAAAAGTATTGAGCAAATATTTTGCTCTTCTTTGAATGTAAATTAGAACCTCTTTGCTGATAATGACTATTTTCTGGACTTACTTAAACCATAAACACCTAATGATGCTTTTAGCGGCAGAAATCCAAGGCGAGTGAAACAAATCTGAACTGTCTAAGAGCTATGACTAGAAATTCGCTTGACTTCTATCAGTGTGTTCATTAGAGACCTCCATTTTGAAATTCTTGTCTCATGTAGTAAGCTCATCATACAGATGCAGTCAGGAAGACGGACACACATAGATGAGATGGTTGGAAAAAAGTTGGGAGTGTTGTGGACACAGGTCTCACTGCTGGTCCTGTCTGGGCAGAGGCTTCCATATGAGCTGCCTCTCAAAATGAACTTGTATAGGTTCCATTCTATACATCACATCAGAAGCATCTTTCTATTGCTGAGCAGCAGAGCTGTCTCATTTTTCACACTATGAAACTGTAACCTCCAGTCTTTTCTGTTGGCCTTAGTTTCTGAGACATTCAGGACTATACTAGTTGTGTTTCTTCAAAGACTGTACAAGACCTTGATGGGTACACCATTGTCCCTGGTCTCTTGAATCACAGCTCAAAAGTTTGTGGGGTGTGTGTGTGTGTGTGTGTGAATGTGCATGTGTATGTATTCACACATTTGCACACGACTGTATGCTCATGTGCATGTGTATTTACTGTTAAAGTATCTTTTTCTCCAGAATCAATCATAATCTGTATGTATTTCCACAACAATATCAAAGAACCCGACCTTGTACAAGTCTTATTCACATAAATCACCTTTGCTGACAGTTCAAGAACATGACAGAACTAGTATGACAGAAGAAGTGACACCTTCCACAACTCTTCTGGCTTGTACATTTTTCCTGTTACATCTTCTAGAAGAAACACTCTGATTTTTAAAGGATGTAGACTTTGTCGTGAGATGATGTTTACTTTGTCTTTCATTCGAATTTCCAAATGGCTATTTAAAAAGATGCAAAATATTGAATCTTCAACTTGTTAATTCTTGATACTGAGGAGATATAGTGGAGACACTTGTCCATTTAAAAGAAAACATTGTGCGATAATACCATAATCCTGCTATTAATATTATCTATGTCAAACAATAGAAGGAGAATAGTCAAAATGAAATCTGTTTTAGGTCTATATTGGAACTGGTGCCAAGAAAGAAGGGAAACTAATGAAGACATAACCAGGTGCCACCAAACTAATTAACATGCAGCATCTTTTCTGGAGCAGGAAATTTAGCTTCATTACCCTTGGGTCCTAATTTAAGGGTGAACTGCCTAAGGGTGGAATGAAGTGGAGAATATTGTGCAGGCTCTTGATAAATACACAGACAACAGTTGTGTGACTTGTAAATTTTGTTTATTTAAGTGGTAAAGTTAACTGGTTCCTTTTTAACTACAGGTTTCACAGAATTTCTTTGTATTAACTGACACTTTCAGATTCAAGGAATAACCTTTCTTTGGTGGCTTCCATATGGAAGTGTAAGATACTTTCCTGGGAAGTCATGTTTTCAGAATATTAACACAAAGTTGGTATATTATTTTACTCATTTATAGCTCAAAGAATAAAATTTAAAGATTCAAACAGCAAGGAATACTTATTTTATCCTAAAAATACAGAATCGCATTGTGTTACTGCAAGAGTTCTGTTTGTGTGTATATGGACATGCGCCTGTGCATATGGAAGCCAAAGGTAAGTGTCCTTTCAGTAACTTTCCATGTTATTTTTCTTGAAGTAAAGTTTCTTACTGAACAAAGCACAATGATTCAACTACTCTGGATAGTTACAATCTTTAAGGCTACCCTCTCCTCCCACTATGTGCATATATTATAGGTACAGATTGCTGGGCCTGACAGTTCACGTATGTGATGGAGATATGAACTCAGGGCCCTATGTTTATGACTGTTCCTACCTCCCAGGAATTATCAGCCAACATTGGTCCACAAGAACAAAGGCAACAGAGAGACTATGGATGAATGGGGGTTTGGAAGCCCTGAGAGTAAGTATGGAAAGGATGATATGGGGACTAGCTGTGGTGGGAAAGATTAAATTTACTTGGACTGATTCAAGACTTATATAGTTTTTGGGACTAGTGGTAAGAACATCCAGAATAGAAAAAGGTAATTGGTTAAAAGTTTAAGGTACTGAAATCCAAAGTAGTATGGGAAAGCATTTGAGGAATCTCAGCTAACCTAACTAACCTAACTAAGCCTATGTGGCATTCTACAGGTGTAGATTTCTCAACTTCCCTGGTAAGGCCAGAGAAAGGGGAATCCTTCTAATGAAGGGAGTCCTCCATATTGCCCTGAGCTCAAAAGGCCATTGGGACAATAGTAGACCTAGACTTTATTTAACAGAGCAACACATGCTTATTTGGAAAACATGTTACTGATGGACCTGTCACTGCAGTCAATACATTCCACCTAATTGTTTTACTTTACTAACTACATATACTGAAATAAATAATTAACTCTTTCGTTTCCTTAGTTTGCATTTTATAAATATAGGAAAAGAATATCACTATTCTGTCATGATTCCAGGACAGTTCATAGAGCAATATGTGCTTGCATTTACACTCTACTTCATGAAAACAAAAAGAAAAACATACATCTGCTGTTCATATTAGCTGGGCTCATTTTGCTTGTACTCAAACTACTGGTTCAGTTTTTCCCTATACCACAACCCCAATCTGATGGGCTCCCCCTACTGTGCTTCTATAAGTCAGAATTTGTGCATTAAATGTTTCTTACTCATTTAAAGTAATTCTTGGCAAGACTGAGCAATTGCTAAGTAATGTGGGAATTAATGCAAAAAGAGACCTCAGCTTGGTTGGGATCCCTGAGGAAGTGGTGTTTGGGTAAGGTGGAAGAAGGATTCAGAGTTAGTGATGGATGCAAATCTGTGATCTGCTAGAGATGGGTTTCTTTTGCAGACCAAAGCCATTTTTTTTATTTGCACAAGGAGGTACTTCCTTATAAATTGCATAACAATAAATGATTTTCCTTAGATTTCCTTTTGCTCATTTGATGAATCAGCATTTTCTGAACTTAGTTCCTTGACTTCTAGGAAATAGAAAATGAAATGGCAGACAAGTACTTAAGTTTGGTTGGCATAGCACTTGCCAAGTCTAGACAGAGAGGCTATTTTTATGTGAGAAAGTTAGGTTTAAGTATAATACTTCTTACAATATTTTGCAATTTATCAAGCTCTTGTTTATGCGGATGAAGACAGCATCGAAGCTCATTTTTATACTTCTTACTTACTCAATATATTCTTCTTTTTTGTGATAAAAGGTTTTTTTTTCTTTGATATTTTCTTTATTTATATTTCAAATGATATCTACTTTCCTGGTTTCCCCTGGAGGGGGAGGAAAAAAACCTGTTCCCTCCCCCCTCTCCCCGTTCACCAACCCACCCTTTTCTGCTTCCTGGTTATTCTTTGGACTTTTTTCTTTTTATCTCAGCACTTCCAAGGCTTATTATTGGAATGTATTAAATGATTCCAGAAAGTGCGAATATCACTTTTGTTCAATCCAATGCCCAACCCCTAATGGGATTACACATGAATATACCTCCTTTAGGGAGTAGAATATTTGGTTCAAATCTAATTATTGATGGCTTATGTGGAGGAGACAACCATTTTACCATTAATATTACAAAACCACGTATCTGGACTATGTTTTTTAACTATTCCTTTCTCCTTCATGATCTAGGTTCTCCCATTATTGACCAAATCCTGTCTCCTTTAATATTGTTCTGTCTAAGCTGACTTCTTAATGCAGCTGCCTCAGTTTTCAGGTCTGTGAAATCTCTCATATGATTCACATTACATACTTATATTTTGCATAATTGAGAAATCCTGTAAAGAACAGTTCTCACACTGAAACCATTCTTGAACTCATATTTTCAGACTTCTCTCCCACAGCCTTCATGGCTATCCTGAAGGTCACAGTGTAATCAGTTTGCTGAGGGACAGCAGGCACTTTCTCATGCCAGGATTATGTTGTTTGCGACTATCATGGAGTCATTAACCTTGGCAGGGAAAAAGGTCCCAGAAGGAGGAACATGATGTGAACTAAGTACACTATTGTGCAAACTATCTTTATTCCTACCTTAACTCTATAGCACTCGAAGAGACTCATGTCTTGCTGGCTCTGGAACCATGTCACATTGTCCCTTCAGTGGTCATGATCCACTAGGCAGTCCATAGGTTTTGCCTCAAAGGGAACAGGTAATTGTTTATTCTGGAGCCAAATTTGAGTGACCATGGCCCTAGAAACAGGGAGCTATGTTAACTCAGATTTACCATTCCCATGTATCATCAGAATCATGAAGTTTATAATAACAGAACAAATAATATCATAAGTCAAGGCATTTTAAAAATTCACTCTTGGAAAGAGCATCAGTGGTGTTACAATAAGGTGGGAGCATACCTCTCAAAAGTTATTTAATGGCATTTGTATATTTGGGGTTAGTGAAAGATAATCTTGGGTCTGTTAATAGACCCAAGAATATTAATAACTATTAGTCAAATGTTAGGTCTAATATGATAGTTGTCAAGAAATGGTTGCTTTAGGGAGCGAGACTAGCCCAAAATAAGAAACTAGGTGTTAGCATCTGCACCATTTCAACCTTTCTACTTCTTTAAAATTCTAAATTTGTTAAACAGGCTTTGTAGTCACAGCTTCTAAGAATCCTTATCCTGTTATTTATAGTTTCAAATGTATATGACATCAAATTAGATTAAAATTCTTTCATCATTTACAACATATGTTCTGTATCATCTCTATCTTTTTGTATGTCTGCTTGTATTTGTGTTTATCTATGCATATGTGTAAAAACCTAATTCATAAGTACTTTTATAAGTAAATGTGTAAAAGCTGCTTACCAACATCTGGTATGCCAACAACTATATCACAATAGTGAAAAACAGCATTTAAGACAACAATTCTGCTTATTTTATCTGCAGACTATCCTTTGGAATATGCATAACCAAAGGGGCAAAATATATTCCCAAAGAGGATTATAAGGTATTTGGGAATGTAACTAAGGACATAAAATAAAGGAAAAACACCCAAATTCATGAATGGAAAAATAATTTTGTCTAAATACTTATATAACCAAAGCCATCTACATATTCTGTGAATATCAAAGAGGGAAAGAAATTTTAGTGAGGAATACTAAGTTAAAACTCACACAGAAGTATAAAATAGCTGAGAATGCCTTGAGGAAAAAGAATAAAATAGGAAGCACTTTACTAACTTCAAATAATAGTCTACCTTTATAGCAATTGAAACACCATAGCACTAGTTCACACAAAAACTGTAGCCCGAGACCAGACAATGGTGGCGCATGCCTTTAATCCCAACACTTGGGAGGCAGAGGCAGGCAGATCTCTGAGTTCAAGGCCAGTCTACAGAGTGAATTTCAGGACAGCCAGGGCTACACAGAGAAACCCTGTCTCAAAAAACCAAAAAACAAACAAACAAACCAAAACAAAACAAAAAAACCAAAATCCACCCACTGTAGCTTGGTCTAACAGAGAAGGGAACCTTAAGTACTGACACATTCTACATTCAACTGATTTCAAAAACTGCAAAGAGCAGAAACCGGGGAAAGAAAGAGGGAAAATTTAACTATACCCTCATATCTTATTATTATTTCAAATATCAACTTAAAATAATAAAGAGTCATAAATGTAAGATATTCCTATCAACACAAGGATCATAAGGACTGCCTCAAGCCAGATCTGACCATCTTTCATCATTTAGCCAATTAAAGGAGCTGGATTAAAATGAGAAGCAGAAAGAGATTTGTTCAGTGTGGCCGCATTAGAAAAAGGGACAGGAACATTCGAGTAAAGCACAAGTCTCTTTAAGGGCCAGAAATATGCACATAAAAGTGTGGTCCCACTTATCATTGTCTTAACCTTTCAGGAGCTCCATTCTCATCCTGTCAGGTATTCTGACAAGTTGTTAGAACTGTCTAAAGTCTCTTTTTTACAGATAAGTTTCACTCACTGCATGGTGCCTTTCCTTTCACCTAGCATGGGATTTTTGTGGAGATTACTTTTTCATTGTGATAATCAGATTTAAAGACACAAGTATCTTTTTTAAGATATTTTCATTTCTGCTAGGCTTATTACAATCTCACCCAAGTAAAAATAGCTATTTCCAAATTTGTAGATGGAAACTAAGTCCTAAAAAAAGAAGACAAGAGACAAGCACACTTGTACACTGTTGGTGGATATTTTGATTAGGTACAGCAGTAATGAAAAAGGCTATAATGTTCCTCTAAAATTAAAACATAGCATTGTCATGAATGTTAAGTTTGGATTTTTAAACAAAAGAATTAAAAAATATATTGGTAAAACATCTAAATCACCGTATTCATTGTCACAATGTATACAGAATTAACCTGATATTAATTGTCAGATGGCACACACACACACACACACACACACACACACACACACATACACACATGCATACACATAATTGTGCACACGTGTGCACAAAAACTCACAAACACACAGTCCCACCCAAACCTACAGCAAGAATTATCTCTTTCATGGAAGTTCTAAATCACATTCCAATTGATCTTTACTAATTTCTGTTTGGTACCTAGAATTTTCTGTATTGCATCGAGTACTCCCCATTTCTATCTTTAGCTACCCTAGACCATGCCGTTCCTTTAGAGGACCTCATCTTCCTTCCCAGTGACCACCCTCAACAGGTTCCAGCAATCTATCTCTTTTGCCGTCGTTGTATACTCACAGGTTCATATGTGTATGTTGTCAATGCCTTTTTAAACACATTTTCCTGTAGGAAATAATTATCTTAATCAAATAATATTGGAAATGCAACAAATGATCTTATATTGCCCGTGGTTTCATCATGAGTATTCGTAAACAGTTAATATTTTTGGAATTTATTTAGTAATAATAAATTAACAAGCTTTGAATATTTCATTTACTATAACTGTTAATCTTGATGTATGTCAGGAAAAAAAAACTTCTAGAATTTTGGGCCAAATGTAAGCAAGCTTTATTATATATTATAAATATTAAATACTGACCAAGAGATGAACCTTGGTTAAGACCATTCTTTGGAATTTCCAGGCTGAGAATGGCCTTGAGTCATGTGCTGAAGTGATTTAAAAGGATAAACCTATAGGCTATCATACTTTCCCATGAGACTTTGTTATTTTTCTAAGAACTGAAACTGCCTGCAGTTTCATGAATGGGGTTCTCTCAGCCAGGAGGGAACAAAGGACCTGAAATAGAGGGTTTGAAATGCAAAGAGAAAACAGGAAGCCAAGTTGTGTTCCAATCAAGGCTCCAACTTTACTTAGAATAAGCCAGGGTTTTTATAGTTACAAGAGAAACCGAAACCTTCTTATCCCTGGTTCGAGTTCTTTCATTGGTTCCTTTTGATGACAAATATTGAATGGAGAATGTAAGCCAAGTAAAGCCTCTACCTCAAGTCATCTTTGGTTCAGGTTTCTTTATCCTAGCAGCAGAGAAGCAAGCTAACACACTGGAGAATCAGAAATAGCCTGGACCTTCTTTGAGGCCGTCCTTCTTCCACTGTAAGCATCAACTCCCCACTTACCCTCACTGATTTGAACTTACTGCAAGAGCCTCTGCCAAATTATTCACCTGAATCTCTTCCCACAGCATTACTAACTTTTCTAATATACCTCAAGAAGGCAACATGTTACAGTATCCCTGTTAAACATTCTGAGTACTTATTGTCAGTTGGAGCAGGGCTGGGTCCAGATGAATGAATGGATGAAATGAGAGATTTATAGTAGGAAGGCAAATCAAATGGATCACAACAAACTGTGAAGCCATGCTGACTAAAAGCCATGAACAAAGATATGAGTTCTTTGCATTTTGGTCTCTTGGTACACACATGTGGTAGCCAGATGGTAACTTGGTGGGCAAAAACACCCCCCACTCCAAGAACAGCTTAGAGATAGCCACAGGGATGGAAGATATCTTACCTCAGAATAGGCCATCTGTGCTGGACAGCCTACCCTGTGGTTAATCATTCATAACACAGGAATGCAGCCCAAATGGGGCATCCTTGGCTCTCAATAATGAGGTCTTAGATTATCTAACTCTAACAATATAATAAAAGATTTATCTATGACAAGTGTAAGTTACTTTGAATCTGCAGATGGTCTGCCTGTCTGAGTTTTTCTGAGGCTAGAAGCTACAGACTCTGGTTTAGCACCTCATAGAGAAACATCATGGGCTAGGTAACGTTCTATATCTGTTCTACCTCTGCAGGAATTACATGGCTATAAGTTAAAGAAGAAGAAAGGGAGCGAGGCCTGTCTCTGCTCTTTGTTCTCAGCACTTGTACAACTTTCAGAGTTCATGATCACATGGTAAAAAGTTCACTATAAGTTTACATGTAAATTCAGGTCATAAATTAAAAAAGATTTTCATAACAGAGAATGTTTCATGCATATCCAGTAGGAGTCATCATTTGGCTAAACATTCATCATTTGTTACTAGCTTTTCAGGTTCATGGATTGTTACAAACCATAACTAAGTTGTCCTTAAAATTTTGTATAGATAAACCCAGCCCACAGCATAACTCCTTAGTTCCTTTCTTATGACTTTTAGTTAACATTTTTACAACCCCTTGAAATGTGCTTTAGGTCTTACATGCCGGTTTACTATGTCAGAAGCAATTAACTTGTGATACAGACTGACAAAGTCTTTATCAAAGTTTGACATCAGAAAATGATGTTAATAAAGATCTGAGATGGAAACAATATATATTGATAATCTGGTATGTTTAATAATTTTTTGGGATCACATTTTTTATGATATGTTTTAAAATTTTGTTTGTATTTTTGTGTGCATATGTGCATGAGTGTGCATATTCAAATGTGCGTGCTCATGAAGTACAGTAGCAGTACTTAGTTAGACCCTACAAATGGTTGTGAACCACCTTGTTGCTACTCCTTTCTGGAAATAGAATTTAGGTACTCTATAAGAATGAATGGTAAGTAGTTTTAACCACTGATACATACCTTGTACTCCTATGCTCTTATTCTACATCAATTAGCCTAAATTTAAGAATGAGTTGTTTAACATTATGTGCTATTGGGTTTGTGCTGAAGAGTTAATGATGTACCTATTCACAAACAAGATATAAAACAATGCTGTCACTGTTTGTACTCAACGTGGAACAAAAAGCTGCTGTGTCAATTGGAGTCACCCGGGGCAAGGCACTGTTTATATAATGTGAAGTGACCTAAAGTAGATAGTAGATAAAGTCCAACATTATCTCTACACTTTTGTGTTCAATCCATGCTAACATTTTCCCAGATTAACATAATATAGTGCTTATTCCATCTATATACTTGATTCCATTGTATGATGTTAAAAGATACAAAATTCTAATCTTTGAGTCTGATTAAACAGACAGAACTGTTCCTGAGTAATTTATCTTAGTAATAATAATTTCACACTAATGTTTATACCTAACTTTCACCACATTAACCACCTAATATTCAAATTACAGTGAAAATAGTCACTCATTACCTCATTGACATACAGAATTTCCCAGGTTTTATTCTTTTCTGCTTTCTTGTTCTTGGCCATACTCCTCTGAGGAATGGCTAGATGGATCTGAGCATTTTTGAGTTCATTTTTTGTCTTTCTTTGTGTGTATGCACATGCATGTGCATGTGCCCATTTAGTCATGTTCATATAAGGGGAAAGAACATATGTGTATGTGTGTAGAGGCTAGAGATCAAGTCCTTAGAAGTCTTCTTTGAGACAGACTCACTCACAGACTGGAACTCAACAAGTGGCAAGGATGATAGGCAAATGAAACCAGCTATGGCTGACACATGTGGTTCTAAGCTGCTGGGTGCCCAAGGTTAAACATAATTTCTGGATGTATCTGTAAGTTGATTCTAGGCACTTTTTTAATATTAAATAATTAAAGAAAAATCATCCTGTTCAGTGTGAGTGGGTAGTCTGGACAGTATAAAAAGCATCAGCAATAAAGGATTTGCTCTGTGAGTCTGGGTATGTAAGCCATGATGCTGGCTCTGACACCTATTGGGATTTGCATAGATAATGCTCCCAGATTTCTGGCCTTCATGCTGGCATTGGAATCTACTTAGTTGGCTTTCTTCATCTTGAAACTTCAGGTGGTTCGATGCTATAGGACTTCTTAGCCCCTGAACCAATATACATAATAAATCCCCTGCCTACTGCATGTCATTGTTTCTGTTTCTCTAGAAAATCCAGCTAGTGTAAGAAGCAAGGGCTATTTAGGAATTACACCTTTGTGTTATGCAAATATATTGAGATGATAGATAACTTCAAAAGCTAATCATGTGATACAGGTCTATGACATCTTTTGGAAAATTTTATGCAGGAGAACGGAAAGTCCAAAGCTTGCCTGGGTTAGGATGTGAGTTCAAGGCTGAATTTCAAAACTTAGTAACTTAGTGATTTTTATTTCAAAATTCAAAGCAAAGAAAGAAAACAAGAAAGAAGAGACATCTGCATAATGAAATCCTGAGTTCAATCTCTAGTACTTAACTTAAAAAAAAAAGTCTATGTACTGCAATACAGAGAACACCTGAAGAAATTTGGAAGGCTTAAGGGAAAAAAGGAATAAAGCTTTTCTTGTAAGAAATTTAATTAGGGTTGGAGAGATGGGTCCAGGATGTAAGAGCACTTGCTATTTTTGCAGAGGACCTGGGTCCAGGATGTTAGAGCACTTGCTATTTTTGCAGAGGACATGAATTTGGATCTTAGCACCCATGTTTGGTAACTTATAATTGCATAATATTTTAGCTACATTAACACTGTCTTCTAGTCTCCATGGCAAGCACATATGTGCGCACACACACACACACACACACACACACACACACACACACACACATTGAAAAGAAACTAATGCAGGTAAGGAAGAAACATACAAAGAACAAAAGAACTGAATGGTTCTCTGGATGAGGATATAGAGTTAGCAATAAGTATGGGTAGGCAGAAGTGAGATAGTGCTACACACTTTCTCCATTGCTTATAAACAAAAAAACAAACAAACAAAAAACAAAAAACAAAACAAAACAAAACAAAAAACAAACAAACAAACAAAAAAGTCCCAAAACAAGACATTAATGGCACTGAATTGTAGCAAGATGTCAAGGACACAGATCATTGGGTCAACTAAACACCCTACAGTAAAAAAAAAAAAAAAGTCTTATTAATATATTTATTTGTGTCTATGAGAATATGCCACATGTGTTCTATGCACAAGGAGTCCAAATGAAGGCATCAGATTTTCTGGAGCTAGAGTTATAGAAGGTTGCATATCAACAACATTGGTGCTGAGAACTGAACTGCAGTCTTCTTCAAAAGCAGGACTTTTCTTTAGCCCAGAGCAAGCCCTCTAGCACAGACAAAGACAATTGTAAGTGAGCCAAAGATACAAGAATGTAATAAAACACATATTGTTGGGGAACCAGAGAACATGTTCTAACTGTTTTACTTCCTCAGAATTAGAAAGAAAGAAAGAAAGAAAGAAAGAAAGAAAGAAAGAAAGAAAGA